>JBCAUG010074469.1:0-22721 GCA_038406175.1 Haplosyllis leylae | reverse complement strand
TGGACTCAAACCCCACTTTTGTAAAAATTCTTTTTGTCCAATTCATCTAATTAGACAAGACTTTTGAAAAAACTCGACTGTTTAATGCTGACGCACATGTGAACACTTTCATTGGTATAAACAACACATTTGGCATCCTACCTCTGCTACATTCATTTAGGGAACGTGACCGACTGCCATGCTGGCCGTCAAGATGTCAGCAGGTATCACACTAGAGGTGAATCTGAGGGATCCATTATTTGCAAGCAAGAATGCACGCAAGTGACGGATCCTCTCTCCCAAAACAGGAGTATCAGTGACCCCGCGAAAAGGACTTGTGTCCTCCAATTTCTTTTAAAAAACCAATTTATCGACAACATCGCGACGCTGTCACTTTCGCTGAGTGTGAAAGGACCTTTGTGACGATGTATCTGTATCAAACCCCTTTGTTTAAGTGGTGTCTTCACAACTAATGGTTCTAACAGCTTCAGACCAACAGAGAAGCTGCATCATCTTGGAACCAGCTTTGATCTATTTGTGGAAATAAGGTAAAGGCTCTGAGCGGTAATCAACTGCGTTTTGAGGGAGTTCATCGACACCAGACTCGCTTGGTGTTCAAATGAAACAACCAATCTAGTTTTTCCGTTTTTGGTTTGTTAAATTTGTCAAATTATCTTAAATATGGGTGTTCCCTTTTACGAAATACAGGTATGGATTATGTACCTATATCAATTTGGAAATATTTACCTGGGCACACGATTTTAATATAGCAGTACCTATTACTACTTGTCTTATGTTTTTATAAATACTGGTAGCAAAATAATTTTACAAATTCAAAAAATTAAGGATGCAATTTTAAAACGGAAAAACTGAAATGTCTTGGCTACAAGCCTATCGAATGTGTGACGTCAGATGAGATCACCAAGAAGTGTCTAACGTAATTTTGTGTACAATAAAAGTAATATCCTGACATATTTTGATCGAATTACGTTTGATGGAGAATATAAATAATTTCCTTGTTCAAGGGACCTCCACCGCGTCACTATCCATAGAGTTCAATTCTACCTGGTCAGTGTCAATGAACGATAATATCAGTAAACGTTCTTCAAAGGGCCAGGAATATCTGGATTCATTCAAAACCGTAACAATGATCTGGATTCGGACCAAGCGGTTCTCACGGTTAATTAATATAAGGTGAATGGTCTACAGCCTCTCCAAAGGACATCACACTTTGTGCTCTGTTAAAGTGTAACTGAAGTTCTTGAGATTAATTTCATCTGTTTCTGACCTTTAATTTCATTCGTACTCAGCGCTACTGCTTAAAATCCGCTCAGACTAAAGGAAAGCGAAAAAAAGTTTACGTTTGTCACTTATTCTTTAACCCTCCCCCCACTCCAGACAGGACAAGGGTACCCTCCCCCCCCCTTTCCGCCACTGTTCTTTGAACCTCTTTCGCTTGGAGTGAATAGGACCTTAGTTGTACCATTTTTCGACAAACCTTCTACCCTTATTACCAATCTTATAATAGATCTATAACGTTATGATGGCACTACTGCTGCTACTTTACTTCAACAGCAACTAAGACAACTGAGACAACTAAGAGATATTTTAATATTTGAAATTCATCAAACCAGTAATTAACCGTCACATCCGTCGGCGTTGAGGAATTTACACAGTTCTCGACTTACTTTTTGACACGTGTTTACAATGTGTGAAATTTCACAAAACAACGAATTAATAAACATCATATAAATCACGTACTCAAACACGTTATATTAACTATAACTATATCTAGATGCACTAATAGCTTTGGTCATATTAATTTCCCGCAGGAACAAACATGTCACACACTTTGTGTGGGTGGGGATACCTGAAGCTGGATTCTAGTTTGGGAGGGGATACCGGAACTGAATTCTAATGTGGGAGGGGATACCGGAAGCTGAATTCCAGTCTATTCTCAAAAGATCTATCCAATTTCACCACAAACATTAATCTGGTAGAAAATTCTGAATTGGTTTTAGTAAAATCTATTTATCTGATCCTATTATAATATATTGAAATTTTACAAAGGTAAAGGAACCATACACAAGAGATACAAACTTTCCACTAATATTAAGTACCTGGTGTTGGAGAGAATACCAGAAGTATATAATTTCAAATTAGATCTACAAATAATTGAAACAGTTTAAAATTTTATGTTTCTCAACTTGATATCATTGGCCACCAAATTAGATATGTGTTGGTCAGGCCAGGTCAGGACGGGGTACCCCCCTCCCCCCAGCAGGACAGAATCTTAAGCAGAGTGGGCAGTTAATACGCGGCGGGCGGTATGCCTCTTACGTTCAAGCAGGAGGACTTTCTTGCTCCTAATTGAGTTGGTCGGTGAGATAGAAGACAAAGGAGGTAGTTGATGATGCCATTCGTGTCTCTTCAAAAACAAGAATTAGACCTGAGGTCACTCGGAAAACAAAACAACATCTGATGCAACGTGAGTTATAATCGGTTCAATGTTGGCGACAGACTTCTCCACGTGCTTTTCTTCACAGGTGACATTCACCACAAAACAATTCCGTTTGTATGTGGTATAATAAAGAAAATTTGATAAAAATATAATGCCACTTTCTGAACCAAATGTTTACTAATACTTGGTTCAAAACAGTAGAATTTTTCACTCTTAGTCGGCAGAACCATGATTAATCATCTCAAATGATTATCAGTTCGTTGCTCATTTATTAGTCTATATCCATTGTAATTACTGTAGATTTATGGATGTAGATGTTACAGTTAAGGGTAGTGGTCCTCACAAATGAAAGCAACAACAACGGAAGGGGAACACTAGGAAGTAAAACATTTTGTGTTCACCCCGTATCTTACATGTCAGGGAAGTAAACTGTTTTGGGTTCATCCCGTGTCCAACATGTCAGGGAAGTAAAACATTTTGTGTTCACACCGTGCCCTATATGTGAGGGAAGTAAAACGTTTTGTGTTCACTCCATATCTTATATGTGAGGGAAGTAAAATGTTCTGTGTTCACCCCATATCTTATATGTGAAGGAAGTAAAATGTTTTGTGTTCACGCAGTATCTGGTGAGCGAAGTAAAAAGTTTTGTGTTCACTCCATATCTTATATGTGAGGAAAGTAAAATGTTTTGTGTTCACTCCATTTCTTTTATGTGAGGGAAGTAAAACATTCTGTGTTCACCCTGTATCTTATATGTGAGGGAAGTAAATAGTTTTGTGTTCACCCCATATCTTATATGCGAAGGAAGTAAAATGTTTTGTGTTCACCCAGTATCTGATGAGCGAAGTAAAAAGTTTTGTGTTCACTCCATATCTTATATGTGAGGAAAGTAAAATGTTTTGTGTTCACTCTGTATCTTATATTTCAGGGAAGTAAAATGTTTTGTGTTCACCCTTTATCTTATCTGTGAGGGAAGTAAAACATTCTGTGTTCACCCCATATCTTATACATGAAGGAAGTAAAACATTCTGTGTTCACCCAATATCTTATATGTGATGGAAGTAAAACATTCTGTGTTCACCCCATATCTTATATGTGAAGGAAGTAAAACATTTTGTGTTCACCCCGTATCTGGTGAGCGAAGTAAAACGTTTTGTGTTCACCCCATATCTTATATGTGAGGGAAGTAAAAGTTTTGTGTTCACCCCATATCTTATATTTGAGGGAAGTAAAATGTTTTGTGTTCACTCCGTATCTTATATGTCAGGGAAGTAAAACGTTTTGCGTTCACCCCATATCTTATATGTCAGGGAAGTAAAATGTTTTGCGTTCATCCTGTATCTTATATGTCAGGGAAGTAAGACGTTTTATCACCACACCGTGCTCATTGTTTCAGGTGGTATGTAACCGGTTAATATCTAAAGCTCCTTGTCCTGCATGAAGCCCAACCTCCCACCCAATGCCAACAAAATAAAATTCGAAGTACATGCATAAGCAAAAATACATTAGCTCATTAGAACTTAGCATCTAACTCTGTACACATAGTAAAAGCGCCTTATGATGCAGACATGAATATTATGGGAGATTATTTTTGTGTACGCTATGCGTATTATAGAATAGCCAGCAGTTATTTTTCTCTGATAAAAGCAATGTGTAACATAAATGTACTTTAGTAAATATACTTTTTTATTTCCAACGGCTGCTGATGAAAGAAGTGCTATGTTTTGATGTAGATAAATTGTTGAAGTGTTTTTCCAGACTTGTTTTGTCGTGGACTGTTTTAACATTTAATTAATACTTTCACAAGCACACAAAGTTGGCAAGGTTAGAATTGTTGCCAACTCTGTATTGTCATATATTTGCAGTTTTCTTCTTTATTTTCCCTGACTGGTTTTAGTAAATATGAAATTAGAAACCATGGGGTGTATGAGGAGTACATTTTAAGGGTAGACACTTTGTTGGACTGGTTGATTTATAATTGCAGAACTGAAACAAATTTGGCAATGGTGGCATTCTTGTATTGCTGATAAAACTCTACTGTATAAGCTTCATCTGTACAATCTAGACCTATGCTGTTTTCCCTAAATTGAACAGAACTTTCATTAAATTCAATGAATTCAGCGAATACAGAGAATATGAGAAATCTCTGAAACATGAATTTGAAGGATCAATTGAAGGATCCTCTCTATTACCTGCGTCTCTGTGGTCAAGTGGTATCATGTGAAATGGTTTAAATTCAAAGTTTATCTTCGGAAAATGTGTTAAGAAACAGCATTCGCCTTTTTCTTGTTTTTGGAAATTTTACGCCCATTTAGCGAATTAAGCAAATAAATTACTTTTTGCTGAACACTCAGATAATTTGTAAAGCTGTATCTAGATGGCACAGACACATTTACAACTTAAAATAATTAGAGACATGCGTGTACGCAAGAGACATACCGCCCGCTGCGCAGCAAGTGCTCGCTCTGCTGTCCTATCCCGGCTGTGGGACTGAGTGGCTGTGTGTATGATCTAAGTAACCCCCCCCCCCCGCGGGCGGTAAAAATTCAGTCAAGAGTAAATTGATGTAATTTAATTTTTTTTGAAATAAAGAGTTAAGTCTTAAGTTAAAGAGCTAAGTAGGATTGTTAATTCCTATGCCTTATCTCATTCCGTTTTATCATTCGGTCTATTTGTCAAAACTCATTTTTTCTTCAAGCAAAGGAACTAGATCTGTCAGAACTCCACTGTCGGTCATCTTTAAATAGTCAGTATGGAACTTAGGAGTAAGGGTCTCTTCAGATCGAACGAAAGCGAATGTCGCTTTGGAAGGATTACATAGATTTGTACTGTTATATTCAAACTATGCGAAAGCGACGTCACTTTCTTGATCGCTTATGGACTAAGCGAAGCAAAGCAGCTTCAGTTTCGCTCGGTGTGGGTATACCTTAAAATATTACATGATACAATTTTAGAGAACAGGTCCAAAAATCCCGTTTTCTTCTTACAGACAGTTTCTTGGGTGGAATACTTTTTACGACGAAAAGAACATTAAATCAGCAGTGGTTATTGTAAAGAATTATAAGAATTAATTATAAAAAACGATATGAAATAATTTATTGCAATGTACAATATGCACACAATAACACTTATGAACACATTCAATAAATACACAATGACGTCATCACTAGATAACAAACTTACAGGTGTAATATCACATTCTTTATCTTTGATATGTTACAGTACGGAAAAGGCATCATCTTGCTATCTAAACAACACACAACATACGAGTACCTTTACTGGTTGGCTATCTCTTCCTTACTAACTCACGCATAAGTCCACAGTTAAAGGTCTGTTTACACTTTCCGACCCCGTGCCCGTCACCGTCAAAGTTTAACATTGTGTCTATGGTGACGGGCAGTCTGACGGGCAGAATGGATGTGGAACCCATTCTGCCCGTCACCACAGACACAATGATAAACCTTGACTGTGATGGGCACGGTGACGGGGACGGCGTCGGAATGTGTAAACAGAGCTTAAAAGGGGAAAATATGTGAATAAGATTATATGGATTCGCTGCTTACCAAGTCAGTTCAGTGTATGTAATAGCTGTTAAGATAACAATTAACGCAGCATTGTATCAGTGTGCCATGCGGAAGGACAATAGGTGAGTAAAGACGATACCTTATCTAGAGTGTTAACGAGATGCACTTTAGCATTTAAATAACAAGTCCTCATAGGATTCTGTAGGGGAATCTTTAATCTGACAGGTAACGTAATTGGGAGTGACAACCTTGAAATATTTTGTGATAGTGATTCTAAATATGGTGGGAAATGAGTGCGTAATTATAGTCCGGACATTGACTCTAGAATCCGTACGGCGAGAAGACTTACAAAATAGGTACCCGCGTGGGTGACTGACCGGGGGAACTTCCTGGGTTTAAAAGCATGTTCACACCGGACGATTCCATTACACTGGGTCCCGCTTATAACGAGTTCGGTTACAACGAGTACCCGGCTATAACGAGTAAATTTCTTTGCACAGTACTCACTGACAGCAATGTTAAAATGTTCAGTTACACCAAGCACCCACCTACAACGAGCAGTTTCTATTGCATCTTTTTACTCGTTGTAAGCGGGACCCAGTGTACCTTAATGTTAACAGGCAGTACATTTGATCATCTTGACGGGCACTGTGAGAATCAGAATGGAGATGCATACCTATTTTGTTCGTCAATGTAACATTGAAATAACACGAAGCATCTTCCCCCCCCCCGGTTCAATTTTTTTTCATTTTCAAGTTAATAGGTCGGCGCCCCACCTTCGTGGTTGGCGCCCTTTCCTCTGAGAAATACTGGATCCGTCAGTGGGTGATGGGTCGCTCAGAGTGAAAAGGCCTTAAGGGTGCGTTCAAACAGAGTGAACAGGTATTCGTACTGGCGTACCCTTACGGTCGCTGTAAACAAACCTTAAAAACGTGCGCAAATACTAGTAACATGAACTGATTAACCTTGACTTTAATCTCCTGATTTTACTTATTATTTTCCGTTTTAGGCATTTGGAACAAATTTTGTTTGGTTATACTGTATGTTGGTTAAAATTCCTTTAATAATCCGAAATAGTATTGTTGTAATTATGTACACATTGGTACAATTTGACTTCATTTCCTGTATTTTGTTTTCTCAATGTAGGAGGACATGGTTCTTATCTCGCTTACCATCACACATTAGGTATTGATGCTTTAATTGTGCAACGTCAGGTTATCAATATACAACGTTTGTGTTTTGGTTTCATTAGGAGATGAGTACATAGAGAAACGTTTCATCCGGTCCGACACCACTCAGGATTATTAGCCTCTTTTGTCCGGGATCTGTTCTTCTCTGACGGGGATCTTTTCAGCTTGAGTTTGTGTTTGCGTTTGAGGTAGTGTTTGAGTAACGCCAATGTGACAAATGGCAAATGGTCACTTTTTGCTTGTCAGAAAAGTGATGATTTAGTCATTGTCACTATTGACATTTTTTGTGCCAAAAATGCCAACAGTGATGATGGCTTAGTCGTCACTTTTCTGACATTTTGTAAATATTATTGTCTTTGGTAAAAGTGACAATTGGTGATTCATCACATTGACATAACTCAAACCCAGCTCAAACGCAAACATAAACTCAAGCTGAGCATTCACACTCTCTGGCACCAATTGCTCAGAAGTACAATGAAAAACAATGGGGTGGAAATCCACTGGGAAGTTCAATCATCTCTTTCATATTACGTGAATTAATGCAGTGGCGGATCCAGGATTTCCAAGAGGGGGATGCCAACCTATTATTTGGCCAATTATTCCCGAAAACTGCATGAAAATGAAGAAATTTTGGGCCCTCGCGTGTCCCTCGCCCCCTTCCCCCGATCCGCCAATGGCAGTGGTCCGTCTGCATTACGACTTCTCTATTGGCCGGTTACCGGTTACAAACACAAACATTTTGGTAACTATACCGATCAAAGGTGGATCCATGATTTCTCTGAGGGACGCGAACTCCTAAGGGGGCGCCAATCTAATATTTGACCAATTTTTTTCCCGAGAACTGCAAAAACTGAACTGAAAATTAAGAGAAATTTTGGCCAAGAGGAATGGAACATAAGTCCTTGCGCAGACCCGATTGATGATTTTTTGTAATTTCTAGTCTTTCAAGATGTCACTTCCCTTGTACGATCTGACATTCCAATACAGATATTGACTGCAAAATTCAAATGTACTCGTCAGCACTCTTTCCCATCGTTCCCCTTGGCGGATGGATGCGCTACCTTTTTGTTGGATCAGCCATTGCAGAAAAGTATCGTACGTGGGTCGCATGTCCCTGTCGTCTCATCAGTGCGGCCCGATTTCCTGTTTGTACCAGTTACTGTAATGTGTTGCTTTTTCACGTTGATGAAAGTGTGAGTGCAATCCTCATCCAGTCCAAGAATGGTACTGCAGTTCTATCTGCTCGATCCATTCGGCGAATATGAGACTTGTTCAATTGCCTCGGGATGTTTATCAACTGGTCTTTTCCATTCTCTCTGGCGTTGCCAAAACAGTTCCAGCCTTAAGTTCCGGGAAAAGGCAAATATCTACACCTGGTCTTTTTCCTGCGTTCCAGTTGAACCATAATTGGTCTTGTTTCCTTTTCCATTTAGACAAATCAGTTATAACAGAGATATCGTTTATATTTAACTCCCTGCGGTTTAAGTAAGCACCTGGCTCATCTTCACTTTTATATCCTACATCAGTCTTTGCCATCACAACAATCAGCTTGGAAACGCCTTAACAGTCAATAGAAATAGGACTGCCAAATATAGACAGTTTGTGGTATTAACGCTAGATGTCGCACTGTGTACCTGTAACGGCACGCTGCGTGTTTTCACTGTTGGTTTTACACGAGGTGGCGCTTTTGTCGACAAGAAATGTTCCGTTTTTCTGTGCAAGTGACAATTTGGTTTGTATCTGCAAAAAAAAGTTTCAAAAATTATACAAAAACTGTCAGTTAAATACATCCATTCTGGATTTAGATGCAGTCCGTTGTGCAGATAGATAATTGCTGGCTGGTTTCAGCTTAGTGATTAAAAGAGAGGAACCATAGCGTATAGCATACTTTAAGCTGCAGTCATTGGTGAGAATTTGTTTACACAGAATGGAACATGACGTCATTGTCTCAAGACAGCACTTTGACTGCGTACATGACGTCATTTTTTAATTCCGTAATCACCTGTATCTGAGGTAGAATGGATCTCTAAAGGCTCTCATCATGAGGCCTCCGATCACCGAGCCGCCCTCCAACCCGCAGTTATCAGTAAACACGTCTTCATAGCATATCCGCAGCTTATCTAGGTATCTGAAAATGAAAAGTGAAAAATAAAATTTCAATTTCAATATTGTCATTTTTCTGTGCATCCCTACGGCCTCTGCGTTTGAGTTTGAGCTTGTGTTTGAGAGTTTTGGATACAGCCCAATGCTAATTGGACTGTATCCAAATATTGGATACCATTGAATTAACATTCAACTGTATCCAAAATGGCAATGCAAATATTATTTTTCACATTTTGTATACAGTTGGATGCTAAGACCATAGGATACAGTCCTGTAGGATACAGTCAAATTAGCATTGGACTGTATACAAAAATGTAAATATTTTGATTTTGAACTCAAACACATATGCAAACGCAAAAAGAGCTTAAAAATGCACACTTTTTGCTTCAGTTCAAAGCAGTGTTGCGGTTACTAATTCAGAACTACTTCAAAGTTGACATGTCCATAATGTCTCTGACAGAAAATTCATTTACTACTCGTAAAGTTTAGACGATACACTTTTTTGTTAACCGTTTGATGGAAAAAGTTTATTATTTCCTACTTTGATAACCTTAACTGAAGGAACCTCAGTTTAATAAGAGAAAAAATGGAAAACTTCCTAATTAAAATTCTTCCCACAATTTCCAAGTCTCAAAAATTACGGTTTTAAAAGTAATGGCATTTCAAAGAAGTGAGAGTTTCTGAAGAAATTGAATGTGTGTAAAACATTCTGGGGAATGTTCACAGGTAGTTATTCCCCGGTGATTACTTCATGCCGTATTTATTTCACAACATTCCGCACTCTTTAATTTGCTCTTTTTACTCCGCGTCTCATTTCACTGAGTTTTTTACGCTTAAAATCTCCATTGAAAGACTGTGTGTCATTGTATGGCCCTCATCATTAAGAACCCGTCATGTGAGAACTGAATGTTATTTACATCGGGGTGCAGGCCTACGAGCTCTGTTTGCATTTCAGTTTGAGTTTGTGTTTGAGAGTTTTTTGGATACAGTCGGATGCTAATTCGACTGTATCCAACTTTTGGATACTCTCAAACTAGCATCCAACTGTATCCAAAATGGTGACATAAATATTATTGTTTAGGTTTTGTATACAGTTTTGTATACTGACTGTATACAGTATTGTTGGACACAGTCAAATTAGCATCCGACTGTATACAAAAACGTAAATATATTTTGATTTTTAACTCAAACACATGCTCAAACTCAAACGCAAACAGAGCTTAAAAATGCACACACATCGGGGGAGGTTCGCTTGCAATGCTGTAAATTTACCATGGAAAAGAGAGCAATACAGTGATACCCCTATACATGCACATGTGTACGTACACACAGTGTACGAAGAAGAGCAGAGTTCTTAGATAAAAACCAAGTCTGTCTCAGTTCTTTGTAAATGATTCCCAAGTGTAGAAATTCTTTTGAAACAAGGTGCATGTCTTTTTCAGCATCAAATGATCGTCATTTGCCAATAAGATTTTTTTTCTAAATTAAGACGAGAGGATAGACGTGGGTTATGAGCATCAATTTTCTTTATCAGACCTGACAGCTCAAAAATAGGTAGAAACCTCGTGACTGATTTCATTTAATTACCGCCCGCATCAGAAGGATGGGGGAAGGTAACAGTTTCAGTTTGTTTGTCAGTCCACACCCGTAGGGGTACCCCGTGATAACTCCCTCCCCCGGCCAGGGTGGGGTACTCCCCTCCTTGCCAGGGATGGGGTACCCCCTCCCCGGATAGGACAGCAGAGCGAGCACTTGCTACGCGGCGGGCAGTATGTCTCTTACGTTCACGCGGGAGGACTTTCTTGTTTTCAATTATCTCTCGTTTCTCACGATTTTCCTTAAAATTTGTGACAAACATAATAATATCAGTTGTAAACATTTCTTCCAAAATGTTATGAACATAAAAGTCCACTAGAGGAAATAAATCTGAAGTCCAAATCTAGAGTATCAAATGCAGTGGTAGGGTTACTAGGAATAGCAATAGCCAATTCTATTTTTTTGGGACCCTGCTGGCTGTGCCATCCAGCTGACAGAAAATAACCAGCTCTTAATGGTAGGCTTACACATATTTAAACATAGACCCTTTGTAGCACCCTGCTGGCTGTGTCATCCGGCTGACAGTAGAACTAATAAGACAAAACATAGGAGACTTACGTTTGCAGCGACCTGCTGGCTATGTCATTCGGCTGAGAGTAGAACTGATAAAACAAACCATAGAAGACTTACGTTTGGAGTGACCTGCTGGCTGTGTCATCCGGCTGACAGTAGAACTGATAGGCCGACACGTTGTTGAGCATCGGGTGCAGAACGGCCCAGATATCGTCACACAGACCGAGCGTCCCGTTCTTCAGGATGTCCCGGTAACACGGCAGGTGCTCCGAGTAATCTGGAAGCGCAAACACGACGGTTAATTTGGCAATTGTTACCGACCGTGCGATGGAATGGTAATGTTTTCACAGGTGAGTGTCGGTCGATAGGGGACAGGTACCCCAGACCAAGACAGGGGTACCCTCCCCCTCTCATTACCTCTCCCCCTCCTCTCCTCACCCCAGTGAGGACAGGGGTACCCCTCCCTTTCCCCCTGGCCAGGACAGGAATACCCTCCCTCCCCTCTCCCTTTTTTCTTTGGGCACTATTGCTATGTCCAGAAATGTTTAAAACTAAAAGAAGGTTTAAAGGTACAGCCTAATAAATGTAGCTCGGCGTCTTAATGATGAGTATGCCGGCCTCACCAAGAAATTCCTCTCAATGGAAAAGAGGTTGTTTGTTGTCAAAATTTACTCCAATAAAATTTGAGTAAAGACGAAATGGAATAAAATGTTTTCACATTTAAATGTTCCAACCTTGTTTGATTCCGTTACAGATATACTCCATCTTGAGTATGTAGGTTCGGAGACGTCCATCGTAATCGTAGACCAGCTTCGTGCCCGAGGAACACTGCTTCTTAATCGGTCGAACGCACCGCTTATACTCCTTAAAATCTCTGTAATAACCGCATCAATAGGTTACAGTTAGTTTGTAGCTTCTAACAGACACTGGTTCTCTTTATATTCTTCTCGGTAAAGGCCTGTTCACACCGAACGTCACAGTCACGGCAACGTCACCATCAACGTAAAAATCGCTACGTTGCCAGGCAAATAGTTATGCAACTCATTCTGCCCGTCACAGTGCCCATTGAAAAGATCAAAGATGCCGCCCGTCAACGTGGCGTTGTGACGCTCAGTGTGAACAAGCCTTTAGAACAAAACACTTGGGTTCAGTCAAAAAGATTTCTAGTACAAAAGTAACTGACAATAATGTTGAAAAAATTACAATGAGCTTACAAAGAGTTGAGAGGAAGAGAGTTTAGCGATTAAAATTACTTTGGAACTACTAGCCAGCCAAAGAGTAGCATCAAAGGTAGCATCAAATGAAGAACTTGTTTCTATGGATAGAAAGTGTACTAAAACTTTTCTACATGTACTTTCACACGTACAAAATTCACTCATCTAACGTTATCTGATATTAAAACCGGGTTTAAACTCAACTGCGAGACCGTAATGGTCTATTCACACTGAGCGACACCGAGACCGATAGCTATATCGAGACCGATAGCAAGTACACAAAACTCAATGGGAATCTGTATAGTTATTGGTCTCAGTGCAGTGTGAAGTGGTTTGCATATTATAGTGGAACCCATTCTTATCTTTCTAGGCATCGGTCTCGGTCTCGTTCTCGGTGTCGCTCAGTGGGAAAAGACCATAAACTAGAGTATCTATTACAGTACGTACTTGCAGGCCCTCCTGATATCCTTCCTCCGTCCGTCGGCGATGAGGTCGTTGTCGTCATGGAAGGTGAGTTGAGAGTCCTCCAGGTAGTTCTCTCTACACTCGTCTAACCGCTCAGCAAGGTCCGCGGGGCATCGTTCGTCGTACTTGAACACTGAGTCTGCAAGAGAAAACAACACACGTGGAATTACTCTAAAGTGAGTTAATTTTTCTGAAGTGTGTTAAAAATGCTGTGTCTGCTTTTTGCGTACAATTGCTGCGTACTGCCTTTTTTCGTCCTTTAATGATATTCCAAGTGATATTTGCTAGGGGCACGGGTGGGTGGGGAGTGTATCAATCCCAACTTTTGATGTTAAAGTCCAAATCTGCTTATACCCCATACAAATATCATTGTCTGTGAGACAATCATGCCATTTCAGCAAATATCATTCCAAAAATTTTCTTACTGTATAATTTTCTGTTTGCAGTAATAGACTATGAGGTATAAGCAGATTTGGTCATAACATCAAAAGTTGATATCAACATGACCCCCACACCCCCCAACTCTCCATCCCCAGCAAATATCATTATTCTCCGCAAAACACAGTACGCAACGAGGGTACGCAAAAGCAAACACAGGACATATTACCACTCATTTTTCTGTGTCTTTTCGGTAAATGCTCTCTTCGAACAGATAAGATATTTCTGTAAAATATGTGTGTGGAATCTGTCTTAAAATTTTAATAAAATATGGCAGGTAACGTGGCGAGAGCATATTTTAATATCAAAATACCAGAGACTGTGGGGCCCTGTTACAAGCGTCAAGTAGTGAAGAATATGAGTTCACTTTGCTTGCGCGATTCCGCTTAGCACAATTACACTGTAACAATTTTTTAGCCAATCAGTGCCAACTCTCCTTAACCAAACCATACATCCGCCAGTGACCATTGTCACAACGCTTTATGTTCACAGGTACAAAGGACAGAGATACTTACTCTCGTAGCTGGACTTCCTGGTGATGATACAGGATTTCTTGTTCATGTCTTTGACAGCGTCCAGACGCAGGATGTGGAAGGCGAGTTTCCCGGTGTCCTCCCCGCAGGCTGAGCTCACCAGAGACTCCTTACACTCCACGTTTTCACGCACAAAACTACACAGACAAATACAAAATCAAAGCAGGAATTCAATAGAAATGCAATAATATAGCAAATAAGAAATAAAATTCAAAAGAAATGTGAAATAATAAAATAGAATAACTGGAAAAATGTTTGTTCTTTTTTCTGATTAACTTGTTTATTGCTACAATCTACAGATTCAGGATTATTCTGAAGGAAAGATGGTAAATCCCTAGAGGGCGCATTCGGTAGGTTGTTCCCGAAAGTTGTACAAAAATGATTAAAAAAACTACTTGTTTGTGGACGACGTGAGCATGTATTCCTTAAAGTCCATTCACACTGTATTATTTGTGACTGCGATTTTCTTTAACTTCTAATGGGTTGTACAAGTGCTGGTGATGTCGTTGTAATCGCACAATTTTAACACTTGCATTGAATCCTGTACTTACCATTCGTTTCGACAAGAAATATCGCAGTCGCAATCGTACAGTGTGAAAGGGCCTTTACGACCCCTGTATCCACCAGTATTCCGTACTTACTCGCACTTGTTGCGTGTTCTCTGTCGCAGGTTGAACCTGTATCTCGCGTCGCACCGCTTGGACAGTAATCCTCCGTATTGATCCTCAAAACATAACACGTTCCTCTGGTGAACTACAAGTACAGAACATAGGAGCAATGTACTCTAATGCACTACAAACACCGAATATGGGAGCAATGTAACAAACTCAAAACACAGCACCTTCCTCTGGTGCACTACAAGTACAGAACATAGGAGCAATGTATGTTTGTTCTCTCTGGTAAATTTGTTTGATGCTGAGACCTAGCGGATCCAGGATTTTCTCAAGAGAGGTTTTAGAGAGAATAACAACACGTTCATCTAGTGCACTACAAGGAGAGAACGTTTGCAGGCTATATTGATTTAGTATGAGGAAGCGGAAAATATATTGAACAGATCTAAATAATATGAAAGTCTGGTGGCTCAGTTTCATACATTTGAAGAGTGTCTTAGTGCTTGCTTCGCTTACAAGAACAAGAACCAAGAAGAGTTCTCTTAGAGGTTCAGACAGACTTCGTACAGTGCTTCTTTATCCACATCACATAATCGAACTCATTTCAGTGTTATCTTCTTTATAAAGATTGTTGCGGAAGTTGTTGAGGCTTCTTTTCTCTCTCGAATTGAAAGCAGGGACAGATCATATCTATTCATTTGTGCAATATGTCACTCCGTTACCGCACAGGCGGAAGTGCTGACACTTCACGGTAACATCCAAAGTCCTGATCGTATCTGTGACGGAGAGGGGACTGTCGCTGTACATTGTAAACATCCCTGAGGCGAATCATTACACAACAGACGGATGTGTTCAACAAACGTTGTTATCTACAGCAGTCTTGCTTAAGGTCTGTTCACGCTGACAGAACAGGAACTCATTAACCACTTCATTTCGAGAGAAGCATTTACTTTTGTATGATTTCTCAAACGAAGTAAAATAGCTACATATTCTACGAATGATGAAGTGATCAAAATATGAGCATAAACTTACAATCCACATCTTTGTGCAGTTTTTTTAATAGAATAATGTTGTTCAGAATTTCTAAGCAAAGAGTTCTCATGATTCGTCAAAAAAGCAAAATTTCCACAAATTGTGCAAATTCTAAATTCCAGTAGTGGATCCAGTACGGAAAGCGGACGGGGGGTCAAAAATAAATTTTTAAGACAATTGTCGACATCACATAAGAGCAGCGTACAATTGAAGCGAGCCTTTGTGGCGTGGGGTTTAGGTTCTGCCTAGGTCTCCAGAAGCTCTGCAGTTTTAGATGCTCTCACATGCAATACTAAAAATTAAATATTAAGTGCCGAAGGTTACACAAAGTCAGGACGTGGGCCCATGCCCCCTTGGCCCCCGGGTTCCGCTACTGCTTTATCGTTTCCTCCGTGTGAATAGACCACTGACTTAAGTCTCATTCAGACCAAGCGATAACATGAGCATGAGCGAGAGCGGTATCACTGGGTCTCACTAGCAGCAAAAGAATCAAATGGGTTCTGGACCCATTTTGCTAGGAGCATCGCTAGCGGCAAAGTTCTAACTACCGCTTGGTCTGAATGGTGCCATTGACATCAATGTATTCCTTTCCAAGTGGGATGCCACTCTCGCTCACGCTATCACTCAGTGTGAATAGACCCTTACACTCTGTTATCTCTGGTAGTCACAAAAGATTGCGCAAAAAAACCTCAGTTACGGTATGTTCTCTGGAGGTTCTTCGACACCCCTGAGGGTGAAACAAAAGGAAATGTGTTCAGTGACGACATTCCTTTACGGAAGACAAAGCAAATCACAAGGGCTCAGATTTCATACCCGTGAGGGTAATTCAGGGTAAATACAAGGGAAGGAATGTTACAGGGCCATAAAACCCGTCAATCCGACAAGTATTTACCAGACAACAAGGGTCGTCAAGGATCAAACTTCGTTTACAAATTGGTTGCACAACAATGTGGCAACACGGAAATTTTCTTCAACAAGCTCGTTTGCTGAAATTACAGGAAGAAGATGACGCTAGAGTCACATTGAGTTAAACCTCACTGCGTTAAGATACGTCACAAGATCAACTTAGGTCTCCCAATGAACTACCATATTTAAGCCATGAGAAGTAAAAATGTTATCACAATTACTTCTTTGAAATCCTCCCTGAGTTTTTTAGTATCATTATGGACATATTTTTTACCAAAATATAATTTTGAAATATATTTGAGGAAAAAATAACTGAGCATTGTAAAATGAACTGGGGAAAATGCAAGACTTTTTTCCTTACATATATTTTTTAAGCCAGCACATTTGCCCAGACAACACAATTGTTATAATGATTTAGTTCTCATGATTCACCACGTCAGTAATGGAAATATTCCTTTCTTAGACTTCAAAGCAATCAGTGTCAATGATGATCAATGGTCAAAACTGCACTGGGGGTCACGTCATTTGACATATGTCCAATCCTATCTCCGCTATTAGTTAGTCTGATGGGTCGACAATTAGGGAATTACCTTACCGAGGGTAACAGTACATCTACGGTTAGGCGTGCGTGAGATGCGGACAATGGGGCTGTAACCGGATGTTGATTGAGACACACGGGGTTATACACTGAAGGGACACGGGATGATGTACCGTGACATCTGGCAGGGAGGGGGTAATAACTGTATGATTGCGGAGGATGGTTACTATGTTCGTGAAGACAAAGGGTTGATGACCTTTTGTTGATAGTTACAATGAAGGGCATAACTTACAATTACTTTATTGAATAAACTTAGTCACAGAAAAAGTCCACGCATTACTGGGTGTCCCAAGTATTCGGGGTAACAAATTTAATTGTTTTGTAGCCACATGGCAGAAGAAAAAGGCCGATGACCTTTTGTTGAGAGTTACAATAAAGGTCATAACTTACAATTACTTTCCTGACCAAAATTAGTCGGAGAAAAACGTCCGTGCATTATTCGGTGCGTCAAGTATAATCTTGGACAAGGAATTTAATTGTTTTGTAGCATCAGGCATTTTATGATTGGAGAACAAAGACTGACATCTAGTATTTTAAACGATGACGAAACTCATAATGTAACATACAGTATAAAGTATACAGGGTCAAATCAGTACACATCAACCAATTAAACAGTGTTTCAAGTAACTTTTTTCAGCCTCACTCCTTTGTAGTTTTGGTCAACAAAAATTAGCCAGTTATTTTGGATGCTGATGGAATTCACAAAAGAAAGCCATTGACCGCCTGGAGAAAATATTTGAACGACAACTAAGTGGGTTGAAAAACTGTTTGATGCTTCAAGCCACTTGTTTCAATACAATAGTGCGCACTATTTTTGAATCTTATGAAATCACCATTAAAAAGTACCACAGTTTGAGTTCAAGGTGTCGGTGTTATGTCTTCAGGTAGGTCCGGGTTAGGTTCCTTTTGAACCTTACCTGTAAAGGTTCAGGTAGGCTCAGGGAAGTTTCCTTTGAACCTTACCTGTAAGGTTCTCTCAAACAGTCCTCACTGATTTCATAATGTCCATATTTGTGGTAACTACAAGAAGCCTGTTTGACCGTGAATCAAAGGCCACGCTCCAGGTCAACATTCTTCTGTTTCATTACCCACAGAGAATATACTACCTGACCGAGCCCTTCTCATGGGAACCCGGAGGAAGCTTGTGTCAGCACCAATCAAAGAACACTGGTTCCTTACAAAGGGAGAATTTGCCAGGAAAAGAAAAGTTTATACCTTTTGTGTGTACACATTCAAAGTAAGGAAAGGAAAAGTATTTCAGATATCACAATGAGAAGAAATAATCATCCATCAAGGATTTATAATAAGTATTGTGGGTCAGCAAAGGCGGATGCAGGATTTGCAACACAGGGGGTGCCAACGTTCAAGCTGGAGGTTCTAGTCTGTTATTTGGTAAAACAAGTCCTGAAAACTACATGAAAATATAAAAAATTGGACCCAGGGGTGGGAGGAGTCACTGGTAACTCCTTGGATCTGTCAATGCCATCATCATCATCGTGATAAATTTTGGCCACATTATGTAATCCTTTATGTTCCCTATACATTTCCGGAGAGAGTACAAGAAGGGCTGAAAAAAAAACAGATAATCTTCTTGGAAATGGAAATTTTGGGATCTTTTTGTAGTATACATTTTCTGACATGTGTCAAAATATTTGACATTCGTAAAAAGTGAATGTCAGAAAATGCATTCAGGCAATGCCTCGGAATGCTTTCTTTTCATACTTTTCACGCCCAGAAGGAACATTTAAAATCTTAAACTTGCCCGAATATGTTAACCTATGCATTGTCACAGAGCCTGTGGCTACTCAAAAGTAGGACCTCCTGTATTGAAAGACACTATGTCAGAACAGATGCGTTTACTTAGATAAAGGCAGGTCATGTCTCACCTGGTCAAGAAGGAAACTTCTCCAGAATGGAGGTGACATGACATCCACACCTCTAGCTCAACCTATTGTTTTCTTACATATGTAAAATGTTCCTCTTAAGGCAATAAACCTGTCCAAAACACACAGAGACCATGTAATGGCCGTCATAACGGGTGGTATCCCATAGGGATAAGTGCCATGTAGTGCGTGTTTATCACGGGTTCTTGCGAACAACAAGACGCGCACTTTATCTGTTGTTCTGCTAATTACGCGTCACACTGTGAGACAATACGGGACGCTCGTCATATTGTGGTGTTAAACGCGCGTACTGCTGATGAGCGTCGACGTGATGAATAGACGCCAGGACGTGACGTACTAGAGACGCAGGGATTCCCACATGCTGATACATACTGCGTCTCCATCTCATTTAACTATCGCGATGTTTTCACCTGCTCATCATTACTAAAAGATGTCAAGTCTAATTCCGAGATTTCATTTTCCACCACTTGTAAGAATATTATATACTTCCTTCCAAAGAACGAAAAAATTTTTCTCGAATTTCACAAAAAAAAAAAAAAAAAAATCACTGGTCATTGAAAGCAGTTATATCCATTATTCTAAATGCTTGTTATTCTAACTTTCCTTCAAATTGCACATAAGCTTCATGAATGAAACAATTGACCTATAGTTTCTTTGAATATTTCTAGATTTATGATAAAAACATCATTTAAGGAGGCTTATTCATAGCAAATGATTCAATTACCATTTTATGGTTTCAAAATAAACAGAGAAATCATCACTAACTATAATTTAAATAGCAAAATGGGAACTCACAGATTTATAACTGAAGCAGACCGTTTTTAGATTTTGATCAACAAGGGAATTTCTAGATTACAAACCTCAGTCTCGACCTGCCGGGATAATGCCACCTAGACTCATTTAAATTTATTCCCAAGAGGACTTCTAAGAATATTCGAGCTATTATGTTAAACAGGGTAAATTAGTCTCGTTTATAACCGACTCGTTAAGTGTTAAAGATTTCCCTTAATTGAAACAGATTGAGGCAATTAAGATTTAATCTGTTTGTTAACGTGTCATTTAAGGGTAATTCATACCTTATTAGGCCCTAAACACATCTAATCAAGCAAGGATTGGCCAGAACATACATGACGTAATAGATGACGTAACTTACCTAGGGAATTATTACACGCTTTGTGCATGACGTCATAAATCATGTGCCAATGAGCGTGCGCCTTTCTGATACTCGTACAGGAAGTGACCAAGGGACCAAAACACTCAAGGAAAGCTGCTGCCTCACTGAAAATAGAAATAATGTTTTAAAATTATCCCTATTTTAATGTAAATTAAAGTGTTAAAAATCGTGCAACGTGATCGTGCAAAAAATGTATTCCAAGGCACGCACAAGTAACTAACTTTTAATTGAAGAGAAATAGCCCTCTTAAATACGACCTTTCATAATTTCAAGTACATGTAAATTTATTCATCACTTTTTCTGATGCCGAATAGTTAACAGTATCATCTTTTGGCCATTAATCTGTTGTAAATCATGGAGCCACGTTGCAGACTATTTTACTAAGGAACTAATATGGGCTCATTCAGACGTTTCTTCAGCTAACTGTCCGTTTTATTCGAACTCTCAAGTGTCGCTGTCAATTGCCTTTACGAGTGCGCATTGTGTGAATCGAGTTAGTTCGTGTTGAATAAACGAGTGTAATCTATGTGGTTTGACAATGATGTCCATCCGCTCACCACCTGCGCGACACTTGTCCCACCAACATCTGGCTGACCGTCAAATCAATGACATAAAAAGTCACATTCCACAAACAAGGTAATTGAGATCACACCGTCACTTGGAAATGTTAAGTTTATGTTGTCTGAATCAGATATAACGTTTAAAACCAAATTGTGATATTTGCCCAACGCATACAATTTCAAAATGACTATTTTATCCCGAAGTACTGGTACACATCAACTTGGACGGTATTTGAAAAGAAAAATATATGCAGCAGCTGAATTGGCTCTTGCTTTTATATGTTCAGATATTTGTTCATTTTTTTTTTTCAGGTAAGAAAGAGGAAATGTAAAAACCTGGTAAAATTTTATCATCTGATTTGTATTTAGCATTTTGCGCACTTGACCACCGTCCCGAGATGATTGAAGACGAAGGATGTAGACGGGAATAATTAGATATTTCCTGCCTATTTACAGAGGATTTATACAACTAAACGACATGGATACGTCCCCTTCAGACAGTGCGTGCATTCTCCAACCACTTGAGTGGAAATGAATGACCATAACCCTTCCGTTTCAATAGTTGAATTCGCAATGTAAATACGCGTAAAATGGGCTCAGATATGATCCCAAGGCTTTAGGTGGTTGAGACATTACATTCCATACATATCACCAGGACAGTGGCATGTCCCCTCACCTTGTGTGTGTTTAACTCTAAACGCAACCTCCGGGCAGATTGATTATTAAAGAGTTTGGTGAAATCCCCCATTTTGAGAAGAAAATATTTTTAAAAGATTCATAAAGCCAAGATCGCGGTTTTTTAAAAAGATTGGAGGACACAAGTCTTTTTTGTGGGGCCACGGATACCCATGTTTTGATCCTCTGGTCTACCCTGGGTTTCAAAACCCTTGCATGCGTGCTTTCTTGCCAATGGAAGTCTGCAGAGGATTAAACGTTTGCCTATCGACCAAGATGAACAATTTCAAGTTCAATTTAAGGTTATGTGTCTGTACGTATCCAGACTTGACGATACTAGTTCCTTTTGGACTTTATTGAACATTGGCAACAACTTGATGGATGAAGAAAGAAATTTCTCCCTCTGTAGATAAAACTACATAGAAAAGATTATTGGAAATCTGTGAAGCCTGGTTTACACGTAAAGTCTGCGTTTGTGTTTCTCTTTGATCTTTGCCGGCCCGTTCTTGAAAATTGAGACGTTAAGTGCAAACACCTCCTCTTGTAGCCATGGATTCCATTCTTTGCATCAAACGCAGACGCAGACGCAAACGTCAAGTGTAAACGCTGCATAAATAGTAAGCGTCATTGAAGAGTCACGTGTGATGTTAGTTTTCTATCGTTTTCCTTTTAATGCCTTTGCACAGTGCAGATATTAATAGGAGTAATGGTAGCAGCCGGTGACTCAGAAATTAGGACATTAATTCAAACCAAATCTATTGCAAAGTTTTTGTATGTACAAGATTTTCACAAACTTGACGTCTATCATCAGTGGCGAATCTAAGGAGGGAAGCCAGGGACGCGCCCCCATCTGGGCCAAATTTTCTTCATTTTCTGCAGTTTTTGGTTAAAAATAATTGGTCAAATAGTAGGTTGGCGCCCCTTCCTTAGGAGTTGGTGCACCCCCCAGGGAAATCCTGGATCCGCCACTCCTCATGTCTGCTTTCTTTCGTCTGCCAGTATATTATGTTGATACGTATGTTATGGTAATGTAGTTTTTTACATTTGACTTGATATTTTTAAGCTAAATACATTTGAAGCAATCTCAACAAGGATATACTGTCGGCAAGATTTAATTTAAATTTGACATCTAAATCACCATGAATCTCTCTCACAACACGATTGTACATTAAACAAGAAAGTCCTCCTGCGTGACCGCAAGAGGCATACCGCCCGCAGGGTAGTGAATCAAGATAGTGAATTAAC
>JBCAUG010074358.1:0-22721 GCA_038406175.1 Haplosyllis leylae | reverse complement strand
TCAATAGACTAATTTGTTCCCAACCCCTCTGTGCAATTTTGTGCAATTCCCTACATTATCGCCCATGTTACGGTAAAACACGTGTCTGAGGATAATATAATGTTTACAAAAGTGCCGGTGCACCAAGGGTTAATAGGAAATTTTAAATGGATGATAGAAGTAGATTTATCACTTCTGGTAGTGTTTTAACTTGGAGCATGATCGATGTCAGCAGCTGAACTATATGAATTTTTGTATTTGTATCTTATGACATTTGTAGCAGGATGTTTAAAAAGGGATTTAAATCAAATACAGTCGATAACGAGATGCCGGCGTTATGGGGCTCAAAATGGTCTCCTTGCATTACCAATCCCTTCGTATATTTGTGGGGGGGTGGGGGGCAGGTTTCCCACTTTTGTTCCTGAGTCCAAAAACTGGTGAAATCCCAAAGTCCCATATGTTCAGGGGAGGGGGTTCCAGTTTTTATTCCTGAGTCCAAAACTGGTGAAATAGCAAAGTCCCATGTATTTTTCTTTGGGGAGGGGATCCAACTTTTGTTTCTGAGGCTGAGTCCAAAACTTGTGAAAACCCAAAGTCCTATAATTTTTTAGGGTGGGGTGGTGGGTGGTGATGGTTGTGTTTTGACATTCCCAAATTTCTGTAGAACCGGAGGAGTTCATAACAGATGCAATGCAGTCCCCCAAGTAGACCATAATATTTTTTACGACAATCAAATGAGCTAATGCTCACTGCAAGTATTTTTAGCTTTCTGGCTGAATAACGTGGGCACTAAAATGCTAATAGATGTACATTTATCTGCAACAAAAAATCAGTGATTCAAAAGTTGCAGCCTAAACAGACACAAAGAGTGGCTTACATGGCTGAGAGCATTATTTGGGAAAATAAACATATTTTGGGAGAAAAGCTGTTGGAACTCATGTAATTGTTTATTATCATTGGTGCATGACTATTGTCAAGTATCGTTACAGTTTTGTTACTAAATTATGGAGTTCTGTGTAATTTACTAAAAGAAAACCCCGTAAATTACATCAAGAAATTCTAGAAATCTTTTTGCACAAATTACTCAAATATTCGTTATTGTGCCTTTTTATTGTTTCGTTTCAAGTTATGAAAACTGTTTCCCCGAAAACGAATCCCCACCGTCCGCAATTTAATACTTGGTTTAGGTACAATTCATCAAAGCTGTTTCTTTTACAACATATTGTGGAGGTTTATCATCTCACGAAAAACGCGATGTTCTTTTTTGAATTTGATGAAGCAGTACATTTCTTACAGATATTATAAATTACATATGTAGTCCTCGGTATTTATTTCTAAGAATTCATTCCTCCTCATGTTTTATCTGATGAACTTAGAGGCCAGGGTTGGATACAGGATTTCTCGCAGGATGAGGCAACAGACTGACCAGTCCTTCCAGGGGATGCCAACACTATAGATCTATACATTTTTTTAAAAAAATTCTGAAAACCCCTGTGCCGGGGGCACAGTTTAATTACTGAACAATGTGGAACTAAGTCCTGTCAATTAGAGATTTTCAGTTCGCAAATATCGCACAGGATTTTCACCCGCATTGCACAGGAATATGTGGAAACTAGTTACTCGTAATCGTCCCCTTGTCTTCCAACTCCTAACATGTTACATTTAACCCATCCAGCAACTTTGATTCGAATGCGTTTATTTGCTTGAGAAATACTTCTGACTGTGTTATAAAACATAAAACAACGATCCCAAAGAAGATGCGTGTCCGTCTGAGGGTATACCCAGACCAGTGAAAGCAAAAGAGATTTTCGCTTTCGCTTAATCTGGGTTACCATGGTATGAATCTACATAGTCCTTCAAAGAGATTTCGCTTTTGCTCCAATGGGTCCAGAAGCGATTAAGAAAGCGACTTGAAATAATCGCTTTCGTGCGGTGTGGGTAGGCCTTAAGACTGGAGGGCTGAATCGAAAAATCTGAGAAAAGGAAATTTCTTGACTTCTTGAATGCCTGTAAAGAACTTTTTCCTCCTGTATCTTGCATATTAGAATATCACTGAAGAAAACAGGGTTATGTTTGTGATCAACATTGCTATTTACTTATTCGCTATCATTTGCTACATGCCTACTTGATTGCTTTGTGGGAAATCTCAATCTGGGGATATTTTAACAACAAATTCTTCAGAACACAGACATCACGAAAAAAGAGTAACAAATGTGAAATCATATCAGATAAATGATGGGCAATCACTTTAACAACAAAATTATTTGAACTGTGTCTCATTGAAATAATGGCAGGGAAATTGGAGTGAGGACCCTTTAATGAGCGGGCCTGGGTCAAAAATTGACATTATTAGGCGTAAATGGTCTCTATTTTTGTGCAGAGGAAAAAATCTAAATCTGATACGATATTTCCGTACCATTTTTGGGCGCACCCACCAAAAACAAAAATAGTTAAACAATATAATCACCAAAAACTTATTCAGCCACATGTTTCAGAAAAAGTTTTGTGAATTCTCAAAACCCACGCAAAATTCGATAAGATTACCACATGAAAAAAACATCAGCGTATGTGGATACGTATTGCTACCAATCAATATCTGGGCCATGCTTGAGTGCCAAGGTCCATGCAAAGGACAAATTTATAAGCAAAAATATTTCACATCAGGTTTGCTTATCTAGTCAAATTGCACACAAATTATATTTATTAAATTGTTTTTTGTGATACATATATGTGTGCATTGAACATGGTGTACCTTCAACAAAATTTTAAGTTGTAAAATGTTTTTATCGTGTTGGTCTGTATTAATTCTTATCAGGAAGTCTTTAACTTGAATAATGCATTAATATTTTAAGTTAAAAAACTTTGACAAAGAGTCTCAATGACTATATTTAAAGTGATTAATACAAATAATATTTGTGATAATTTGTAAAGATATCAAACGTTCTCCAACTGAAATGACTCTCTACTCTCTGGATAATTTTTAAATCAATAGTTTGACAACTTACCGACCAGAACTTGTCCATACGATGAACACAGCAAAGTGGAACATACAAATAAACTAATCCAGGAATATGGTGAAATATCCATAATTCAATGTTTAGTGTTCCCAACTGCAGCAAGAGATATATACTAGGATATTCCTTCAAGCATACTTTTTATATCTATGTATTTTTTTCGGGAAGGTGACGTAAGAATTTTTAAATTCGGGACCCATCAATCCTGGTACACTCCCCTGCAAAATTTCTGCAGGCAATGCCACACAAGTCTGTTGAGTGTTCCTCTTAACTGATTGAGCTACGCCTGTACAACGGTTACCTCAAAACTTTCCTCTTTTCGCAGAAGTAGTTCTCTTGCTGGCAAACAGTTTTGATCCTAAGTTTTGCGATATATCCTGTCGGAATTTTTAGTCAGGGCACAAGTGGGAGAGGGCCAGCAGTCACAAAACCATTCTGAACTGTCACAGGAAGTAACGATGGAAAATGACACAGTTTACGAAGAGCTAGTTTGCACTGATGTACGGTACTTAGTGGCGTGTCTTGCTAAAAGAGGGCAAATGACTGTGAAAATAGCAAATTACAGGGTCAACAGTGTGTTTTATTCACCATTTGACCACAAAATTAGGCGTAATAGATATCCAGGGGGTATTTACGAGGATTAGACCTATTCTTGCTTGTGGCTAACATTTTGCAAAATGGAAAATGTTAACGTTTAACATTGATTGAAGTATGTGCACATTTAATCCAGTTCAGTACATCTTTTGCATTTTGTGAAAAGCTTTATTGATACAAAAATAATTAAAAATATTAAATGCAAACTCAGATTACACAGCTTCATGAAAAGAAAGTCTTCAATCATCATAGCAAAAAGTTTGGTTTCAAGGAAGTTAAGTGATATTGCACACAACCTATTAATGGCACAATTATCAACGAGGAATTGTTTTTATCGTGAGGGTGTAATCAGTGCAACACCTCCAGCCATTCTAACTCAAATCCTTTTTTTTAGATGGAGGAGTAAAACGGACAATTAAGATCTTCTTTTTGTAAATAACCGTCTACTTGATATCTACTAGAATTTCAAAAGAATTCCTTTTGAACATTTTTCCTTACGCGAATATTTGTCTCTATCACCAGATAGGCCAACTGACGCAAATGTTTCTTTGATTTTACATACAGCTGTTACTTGTGAAGTTGTGCTACGAACGTTTCGGAGTATTAGGAGAAGTGCAATACATAGGCTCAATCCTCGCGTCGCATGATCACCGTGTGTAAATAAAAACATTCATCAGTCCTTAAAATATAATTCTCTCTCGCTTTTCCGCAATGGTATTGTGTGGAATAGTAAGGTTACGTTTGCAGTGAAATCGAGAGCAGCAATCGCCAGTATTTGTGGATCGCCTTACAGAATTGTACATACTGAGGAAGACATAGCAGTAAATTGTTGTACTAATTCTGAAAATTTAAAAATATATCATTGACCCATGTAATTTTATCAAAAATGTATCACAAGTGGTGAACATGTAGCAAGTAATCGTCGGATTCTTACCCTCGGGCCCTGATATGTAAAGAACTTTGAGTGACGTCACGTCTCCAGATGAACTACATGACGCGGCAACCCAACAACTATCTGGAAGGTTCACAAAAGCCACGCCCAGATCTTGGATTGCTCCAGACTCAAATATAGCAGAAAAGCTGACCATACCCTCACCATTGATACCATGTGCCAATGTCATTCGATAGCGAACATGGGAATCCCTATCGAAATCTGAAAAATACATGTTTCTTTATTTCTATTTCTTTACTTTATTGTTTTTATAGATAGATAGATAGATAGATAGATAGTCTATTCCTATTTTTGTGATATTTGATATTGTCATTTAGTATTGTGATAGTGTGTCAGGACAAAAGTCTCTGGTACCCTGACTATGATTTTTCAAATGCTGCGTGAGAAGTGAACTTACCCAAATGTAGTGGCGGATAGCGTCCAATACATGTGCCAGCATGGTAGATCGCTCTACGCTGAATATCCCAGCCCCATGACTGCAAGCAGGACCCTAACATTGGTACCGTTGGTTCATTCTGTGCTTTTGATCCCGGGAACTGACTTCCAACTGCAAAATGCACAAATGATACATGTGGAAGATATATTTTCGGTTGTTCTTCAAATACAACACCGTATTTTTGCTGATAAACAGTTGTTACACGTTATGATACGATTTGTTTTTGTTTTTTTTGACAAAACTTGACTTACCAGCACCAATCACTGCACTTCCGCTGAAAACTTGAAAATCAATGACATGTCTCCCTTTTCCAAACGAGGCATCTGTTACAACAGCAGCGCCAATAGGTATTGTGGCTAAATTGCCTTCTATCTGGAAAAGGTAAGAAGGTTATAAATAAATCTTTCAATATTTTGATTCAGATATGTTTTATTCAGAACCACTACTGGGACTGTCAGGATTATTTTGTTGGTTTACTATCTGAATATTGAAAAAAGACACTTGTTAAATTTAGAAGTGCCTCAAGATAACAAACTGAAAAATTCTTCCAAATGAATAATAACAGTAACAAACTGATGCCACTGTTATGACTGAAATGGTTCATTTCAAGAAGTGATTTTAACCTCTTTTGGTTTAAGCTGACTTAATACATCGCAACAACTTAATTTTTATCAGCAAACTTTATGTGAAGCAATGGAAACGTGACCAAATTTTAAGTTTTAATGTCCAAAATACAATTGTGACAATGTAACTGTGTGAGAATTATTCGTGATCAATTCTGTCGAAATTGATAATAAGACCGTTTGGTATATTCAAAGTTTTGTGACATTGTCATCTACTCACATTCACAGAAGTCTTAATTCCTGTTTGAACTGCTTGCCATGCATTCTTTAGAATTCATAAACATTAAATCTTCCGAGGTATTGTTCCCCACTTATTAACAGTCGAGTGTGGTATTCATCCCGTAATAATAGATTCTGGATTGTATTACTTAATTCGTAATTTTGCTAGGGGTTCGAAACGAAATGGGTTACAGATGATATCAGCCCTGTTAAATTTCTTGATCTGTGTAAAGATTTTCTCTGGCAAACTTCGTACCGCAGTCTACTTTCAGATGAGAATTATTTTATTTTCAATATCTTGGATCATCCACTTTTCATATGCTGTGATTCTGGTTATTACAAAATACCAAACACTATTTCTTCGAATCAATTTGAAATAACAGACACATAAATGTGGTAGTGTCGAAGGGTTCAAAACAAAGTTATGCCCATTTAAATGTTAAATGTCTATATTTAAGCAGTCTCTACGGGCTCGTGAATATGCTTTCTACTGCATTTCACATCCCCAGTAAAAACTCCAGTTCAAAGAAACGCAAGATCTATCTGTCCGTTTCATTAATCACTAAACTTGCGCATATATCGGTAAAACATGCCAACTTCATTTCATAGAAAGTGACAATATCATACGTTATTAACCGTTCGATCTATTGTGCTTCTACATGAAATATTAATTTAAATATTCAATGCTAAGTACCTGGGCATTGATTGACTTTTGTCCCCACAAGAGATTGGCTCTATATTTGTCGTGTAAAGTTCGGGTCGTGGATCTGTTTGCAGATCCTCCGTGAATCATTTTGCAGTGCATAACATCGTCCAAATCTCTTCCTGGCAGTTTTGATATCTCTTCCAAGATGCTGATCAAATGACCTTATTTATAATAGAAATGTGTAATTGAAAAATCTGTGGTATGATAACATTTATTTATCCAATGATCAAATGTAAAGTTGGTCCACCTGTCATTCATCTTACTTACTTTTTGGTCCTCCAAGATATTGTATTCTAATTGGCTTGTGTGCTTTGCCATTATAAACCAAGAATGGATAGAAATGCTGTCCACTGATGCTAGCAGAAGCCACCCCATAGCTCCTTTGGCCAGCTATGAATTCAAACGTATGTCTTTTGATATCCAGAGCAACCACCAGTCCTTTTGTCATGTCAACTGAACAATAGCGATCTACGTTCTGGTCCATTTCCTCTGTGCACAAAGTGAAAATATTACTATTCAATTTATTTCAAGTAAATGCATGAAGAAAATCATTTTATGATCCTTATCAATATTTCAATACTTGCGACTTGTTGATTTACAGAAACATGTTTCAACTTTTATTACATAGTTAGAGTACTGAGATTTAATTATTTAGCTTTTATTCTTTTAAAATTGTATAATTTTTATCTTCACCTTCATATGGAGGATATCTTGTCCACCCAGAACCATGCCATAACTTAGAGGTTGAAGGTTCCCAACCCCAGGCATGTCTTCCAAGCTGAGCAAGGCTGAATCCGTAATTAAACGTTCTATGGTTTTCGTTCACTAACAATGACAAAAAATCTGAAGTGAACTTTAGTTCACACGCTTCATGTATCAAAGCACGGATTTCTGTTTGCCCGTAAAATTTTGTCCACGTATTTTTCAGAAATATAGCAAAATGTTATTTAATATCCTTGAATTTAACCCAAATCACTTGTTTTCTCTCCTTGATTTCAGCTAAAACTTATGGTCGTGATAGCTTTAAAGATGAGGAAAATTATATGTTAATTATTAACATAACATTGATATTTCAGTGACGTGTACTTATTGTTGTACAGGTCCGTACAGCATGGTTGTTAATGGAATATCAATTTTTGAACATTAAATGCAACATTTTCAGTAAAGCGCATTCAAACAAGACAAAGAACAAAAGAATATCCTGAATTGATTGTTGGCTGAAAATGGAGGATGACGAGGGAATTAGTGTATGACTGAAGGATCAGACTTCATTTAAGAATTTTACTTTATCGAACACAAACCTATTCCGATGATTAAGTTGTTGGGCCTTTCTTCGTCTTCCAATCCAGGTTCATAGACTGTGATTTCTCTTAATATCCAGCAATGTCTTCCCTTTTTCAGGGCACGCTTAGATCTTAATCCTTGAACTTTCTCCCCAAATGTCCTCGCAGGTATGCACACATCAGGAGCATTGGGATGGAGATGAATCCTACCGGCCCTAGCAATATCGTCCCATGCGTGACCAATTGTCAGCAAATGCCTTTCTGTTTCAGGCAGTGAAGCCAAAGCAACTTCATCTTCAAGTTCATCGTCATCGTTGTCGTGGTCATCCTCATGTCTCTCTTCTTCTTTTGTTAATTCTTTTGCAGTGTCATTACCTTCAGCTTTGTCCTTGTTTTCTCTGATTGTCTCGCCCTGGCTTCTGTTGCTAATGATTGTCTTGTCTTCTGCGTCAGTATCGTGCAGCGAGGTGGTGGTAGTTAAGCACTTATCATCCTCGGTGTCTTCGCAATCAGTGGTTGTTTGTTGCGTCCGATTTTCATCAGCTGAAAATGTTTTCTCTGAGTCTGACATATTGGTTGAATCTGAATCGTACGTGGATGATTTCAACTTAACGGTTGCTTCCGTTAATCCATAAACCATGGAAACTGCTGGATAAAGATCTCCGTCTTTTGTTGAAACATCTGCGGAAGAAATGAAAAGTGTCAAAATGTATGCAAGGATTCTGTTCGTTATTCTGCATTGTAGTTTAATAGTCTAAATTTACCTGAATATGTGAAGTGAGGTCGGAATAACAGAAAGTTTAAAGGCTAAACTTCCATTCTCATTGGAACAGGGTGCAATTATGAACATGCCGTTTGTACTGCCATAAAAATTTGCAGCGAAATATTTTGACACTTTTATTTATTCATAGTCTGCAATCTCATTTTACATATCATCCTGCAGGAACTCTTAAAAATTCTGGCAAAACGAGGATACCAAAAGATTTTGATTTGGTATTTATAATGGTGGTTTATGAGGAAATCAATATTGTGAATGATTGTGCAAAATTGAAGCCCTGTCCTAGCTGGGGGGAGGGTACCCCTGTCCTGGCTGGGGAGCCAGGAAGGCACCCTCCCCCCCTGGTGAACACACATACTTAAAACATTACTTTCCCTTGTACTTTGTATGCAGGTGGTAACAAATATACTTTACAATTAGGATATTTGACTTATGTTTTAGTTTTTCAGTATAACTGGGGATGCCTCAGATATTCATGGATTTTTCAACAGGAAGTAAACATTGACCATGTAATGTTTGATACCCTTGTTTCTGACACAATTGTTTTGAGTTCCTGCAGGGTGCATATGTTTTGTGTGTGGATAATTATGAATTTTATGAAACAGTAACATTTCACAAATTTCGCTTGCTAATAAAGTAAAATGCAACAAATCTTTCAGTTTTACATGCTGCAGTAAAGAATTGAAAACGAACAAAACGGTTCTGTTCTGATGACAGCCAAGAGGAGTGAAATTTGGTTGAGAAACCAACCTTTGAAATGTGGACATGATGCAATATTCCCCACATCTTCAACTTCGAACCATAACTCCTTAGTTGTGCAGTCAAGAACCATTTTAATAGTTTTTGGCACAGAGAACCCGTCACAGTATTTTCCAATTACATTTCCTTCCTGCAGCAATTCTCTTGATGGAATATCCCACGCCCAGCTGAATTGATCATTGCCAAATAAATCGCCATATCCTACAAAATAACAAGTTCGATCCAGCATCTCTGAATTGAAATGGGAAGATTAATACTTGAAAAACAACTGAGATCTCAAAAAATTATTTTTTTAAAATAGCGAGTATCCCATTTCCCCGGAACAGAACCATTGCACATCGTAAATGACAATTCCTCGTACTACGTACGTGGTCAGTAAAAATGAACACTTTCGTTACTTATTGACAAAGTATTGTTACCGGAAATATGCAAGTTAGTGATTGCTGAACATAAGCCGATGCAGCAATGGCTACCCCATGGTTTGTCATTGAACTGAAATTCAAACACATGTCTTCCAGACGAGAATCCCTTTTCAGTTCTTGCTCCATCAGTTGATTGCTTTGCAACTTTTCTTTGTGCAATGTGAGGCTTTGTTGACTCCAGGAAAATATTTGGACTGTGGTGTTCTGTATCCCAGTTCAGATATAAGTCTACAATCAGAAAAGGTGAGAAATACAACGTGAATGATTATCATAAAATATTACAAATAGCGATGTAATATGACAAATGTTTCGGATTCATCTGTTCACACAGGTAGATTATGCCGTGCTTACCTATTTCATTTGAGTTAACGTCCACATCCTTCGGTACATGCTCGGGTGATTGGTACAGTGGTGGTGCAGGCGTGTAAGAAGGTGGTGGATGTCGCTCATTGTTTTCTTTTTCTTTCGTAACTAGTCCATCATTTTCGTAACTACTAATGTTCAGTTCGGACTCACTGCCACAATCATTAGTTTTATCGCTTTGTGGTTGATGCGATTCCTCGCTCACATCAGAACAATTGTTTTCAGTGTCACTGGAGTCACTGTCGGTACACTGTGAACTATATTCATCGGTTTCGAAATCATCAGTATATACATCCGTGTTACCCTCTATATCAGCAGCCAACTCCTCCGTGTCCTTTTTTGAATTGACAAAAGTGTCTTTCCTGTCATGAACTTCTTCTGAAATGTTACTTTCAGGTTCCTGTAATTTCCCGCTATTGTCCTTCTTTGAATTTCCTTTTGTAATGGAAAAATTATGGTAAAGTGTGTTTTTCTTGTCTATGTCACTTCCGGCAGCTTTTTTTATGTTTCTTTGTGCGTACTTTCCTTTTTGTTCCTGTTCTTTCTTTCCTTCTTTTTTGAAACATTCTTTATCTCTTTGTCTTTTTTTTCTCTTCTTCCGACCCTTTTCTTTGTTATATTTCGAGTGTTCTGGATTTTCTGTAGCTCCATCCTTGTTTTTATAAACTTCTTTCATATCCTTAAATCGCTCTTTTGTGTCATTTTCTTGTCTGCTCTTTGAACTTTTTCTCCCACTTTTTCTCCTCCTTGCTTCACCTTGCCTGTCGTCTTTAAAGAATATGTTTTGTCTAGATCCGTAAATATCTTGCAATTGATCAAATACATCATAAGTATTGCCTTTTTTAAACGAACTCCTGTGTTTTGATTTTTCGAGACTTGTATCAGTCTTGTTATCTTTCCTATTTGTCTTTATCTTTTTGTCATATTTATTGCTCTCTACGTCTGTCAAATTTTCCCGGCTGTTTTTCCTTTGAAACAACTCATCATTGAGAGCTTTCCAATCGTTGTCTGACCTTTTTGCCACATCCATAATTAATTTTTGTCTAATGGCCTACATTCTCTTCATTTGCATTTAAATCTAAATCCCTTATTTTGAGTTGAGAGTTATTTTGCTCAAAATTTCCATCCTTTCGTGCAAAATTAGCCAGATTATCAGGAACTTTCTGCTTCCTCTGGCAGTGTAATGATAAGAACAGCTACTTCTAGGGGAGATTTTCTCATCTTTAATTCATGTAGTGCAAAGAAATTACAATTCGTGCCTCATCCAGCATTGTGTTCAGATAATTAAACCAGACACACAGGCTTCTCAACAACATTGTTTACATTGGATACAGACCATAACAGCATTTGCTGAGTGTTATGGCATTCGTGGAAAGGTCAACGGATATACATGTGTGTGCGTGTTGAAGTTGGTGGTGGAAAATGCTGTTCTTTAGTCAGTGTTAATGAGAGTTAATGATGAATCCTGTGATTATTACTAGCCAGAACTATTAAAGTTTCTATCTCAGTAATAGAAAATTGTTTCAACCCATATCTGGTCAGCTTTTTGAGAAAATTTGCTGAACGATAATAAGTGATCACCCAAGGAGTAGGACAATCTAAGGCTGAACATGAATTCAACCAATTTCTGTGCACAGTTTACAAAACGTCTCCTACTCACTGCGTCAAACAGACACAAAGTGGCAAAAGTCATCATACGGAATTTTACAGCATCACACCTGGATGCCACAAAATGGAGCAGCAATGTCTACAGCAACCCAATGCACGAACTGCAGCCACTGTTACAAGTTCCATTGACAAGCCTTGCAGAGGAAATATTTAATCCAAGTGAAACAGAAATAAGCGAAGGGCACAAAATGCTTCTGCGAACTGATCGTAATATATCGTTATACAAAGGAGAAATACAGCCCGAGTCCCTCCCCGAGTTAAATCTCCCAGAGGTAAAATACCCCTAAATAGAGTTTCTCTTCCTTGCCAAAAAGTAAGACAGACACATTCTGACAATTTTGACAGGGAACTGGTGTTAATAGTACAAAATACATTATAAGCACAAACATTTTAGGTTTGCTTTGCTGGAAGAAGCAATGTGGGAAAATCGTCACTGATAGGAAGTTTACTGAACAACAACCAGATAGTTGCCAGAAAATTTAAAGTGTCGAGCACGCCAGTAAGTTTTTATCCACTTACCAGTGGTTTATTTAAGATTTCCTCGAGGGGAAACTGGGCTATATTTCTGGCAAAACTTCCAAATAACCCCATGGAATTACAAACAAATGACCCAGGGTCGCCCCCGTGCCTTTCACTTTAATCTGGCAGTGCTTTCGCTATTTCATAATCATTCCAAATAAACTCGAATCTCTGAAGTAAAAAGTGAAAATAAGTTCTGATTTTACTAGCTTGATAAAGTCTTGTGAAATTCACTGTCGGTGTAACTTTTTTCCAGGGCTTTACAAAATGTTTAAGGCTGGTACAAGTGAAGAGAATGTTTTCACTTGTCGATATGCCGGGATATGGAGAAAATATGCCCCCAGATTTTGTGGATATGGTTGAAGGATACTTGGGGACACGTAAACAGTAAGTGCTTGAGACTGGTCGCTGTTTGTAAAACGACCAACAACTGGTACAGTAAAATATTAGATAAAATTTCAAGTACTAAGTTCGTCGAATTCAATAAATAAAAGAATTAATATTGACAATCAATAGAAAGGACCATTGACGTTTTTATATGAAACAAGGCATCATACGGCAGATTTAGTTGATTTAAAACAAAATAAAAGCAAAAATTGTTGGCATTTATCAACATTTCAGTAAAAATGACTCGTTGATTGTGTAATATCAATTTTAGATTGCATGTGTTTTGACTACATGTAAGTTTTTAAGGGGGTGCATTTGTGTGCAAGTGTGTCTATAAACAGAGTAAATCCTGTTACAGGTTAAGCGCAGTATTTTTACTTGTTGATGGAGATGACGGTTTTCAGTCAGTAGATCACACAGCGATAGAGATGTTAGAAGAGTATGGAAAGCCATATGCGGTAAGTGGTTCACCGAAAGATGGCGTATCACTACTGAAAGTCTTTACTTTTCTTTACTTTTCAATTTGTACTTTTACAAGTACAAGAATGTTTAAAGTGGGTTTTTGTCACATTTTATATTAGGTGGTGATGACAAAAATTGATAAGAGTACACCTCACAAAACCTTGAGGAACATTTTGTCATTCGTTGAATTACGTAAGAAGATGCATTCTTGCTTTCCACAGCCGTTCTTAGTAAGGTATGCATAACCTCCGAAAATATTGTTTGGTGATATATTAGAGTCACTGCTGTGCGCTTCTAATGTTTATTGTGGAAATATATAGACAAGAAGTTTTCTTTCAACTTACTCAGTTTTCCGTCTCAGCTCTGACAGTGGGTTGGGCCATCTCAATTTTTAACCGTGTTTGGTCGCAATTTCTATTTTCCTTGTACAAAATCACAACTTTCTGCAAGGGTGGATAGAATTGGAACGAACAAGTCTTTACTGTCTGTTTTGCACTTTTTAGTTCCCTCCATGGCTATGGCATAGCTTACCTGCAAACATACCTTCTGTATGCAATGGGCATACTCGCAATTAAAGGACTTTGACAGACGGACACTGGAGGAGAAATTAAGAGTGAAGCCGAAGGTATTTAAATTCTTTACACTGGTGTGCAGAACATAACCTTCTGTAACAATGTCAAAAAAAAGAAGTGACAAAGACAAATATATGAAACATCATTTAGTATAAAAGCATGGATATTCACTACAATTATGGAAATGATATGTTTTCTTCAATGAGAATGTGATAATGGACAGTTGCATTGTATTTCACATTAAAATGTTGTATGTACAAGAATATGATTTGTTTCAAATAAGAACGTTATTGGACAAATTTATGTAAGTTTGTCATATTGTATGACTTTACTGGCGTTGGTACACAACAGGTAAAAGAGTCACGAATGTACTTCTATGGAATGAATATTATATCAGACAAATGAGCTAGATATTCCACCACCTTTATTTGGTTTGGCATATTCGGAAGTATATGTGTATGGTCGTGCTGCTGCATAGCTGTAGGGTCTTGGTTGATAGGAGCTTTGAGGTGGAGGGTAGGCTGTTCGCATGCTAATTGGATGTGGCTGTGCTGGAGGAGTTCTCTGTGGAGGTGGAGGACCTTGTCGGCCTTCGTTATCAGATTCACTGCTAGTTGAATCCATATCAGGAATAGAAGCTAAGTTGTCATAGTATTCCTTGGGTCGCATGGTTGGTGGCGGTTGATCACTGATTGGTGGAGCTGTGCGTAAAACATCTGGAACTCGAATTCGTGTATCAACAACATCGTCGTTATCCGCTTGATATACCCGATTGTCGTAAACAGAAAGCATACCGCTGTGGTGAGAGTGATGGGAAGAGTTTATGCTCAGTCTGTCAGCTCTCTCTGCGGCAGCATTGTAAGAGTTGTCAGATGACATGCTAGAAAAGAACAGGAAATGTACGCTGGCAAGAAAGCCACAGCTTTTTTGCATAGCTGTTACCTGAAAACTAACATTTCATGTGTGTCATTTAAAATAAAAAAATCTTAAATGGTAAACTACGACCACAATCCTGTATCTGTGACTTGAAAATTCTGCAGAAAGTGTAGGATCCATTTAAAGTTTTCAGCTTAATTTGTCCTGGTCATAATTATGGCAGCAGATGTGATTCTCTTAAGAATAAATTATCCAGAAAAGCAGACAAGTGTTATTTTACGTACCTAGAGCTGTGAATTCGAGAGTTAGGTCGAGGGTTGGGACGTGGTGGGCGTGCAGTCTTGAGTTCCTGGGTGAGTATATATGAATTTCTAGACAGAGTGTGTATCCCACTCTCATCGTTCACTGTGCTTGTGCTGCGACTCAAATTTGTCATTCCAGATGCGTTGTATCTAACAAATTACAAATGTAGTGCGTAGTTAGTGCTTTAAAGGCTTAAAATAGATCTATGTGTTTTAGTTTTGTCTATTACAAAATGCACAGGGTTAAACAACTGAAAAAATCAATCTGGGTGACGAATGGGACGTTTTTGTAATGTTTACCTTGTACCTTTTGTTCAAACGGTTGCCATTGAGTTATTTACTTTCGACATATATGTATATAGGCAGGGCTGGGGTACCCCCCCCCCCCCACCCCCAGACAGAACAGCAGAGCAGCTAGGCTGGGGACTGGGTACCCCTCCTCCCCTAGGATAGGACATGCCACGGACAGGATATGCCACGGATGGTATGCCTCTTGTGTTTTCACGCGGGATGACTTTCTTGTTTTCAAAGAGGCATATATTTTTATCGCCCACATCCAAAGGATGGGGAAGGTACTGCTATCACAGGTGTATGTCTGTCCACACCCTGAGGAGGGGGCTACCCCAGCCTCTGGTCCCAGGTCCCTTCTCAGCCTCTGGTCCCATATCCTTTCTGGGGGGTACCCCAGTCTCTGGTTCCAGGCCCCAGTCCTGTCCAGGGGGTACCCAGGGTAGCCCCCCCATGCAGGACTGTGGTACCTCTGAGCAGGACTGGGCTACCCCCACCCCCATGCAGGACTGGGGTACCCCCTGGCCAGGACTTTAGTACCTGCCCCCCAGGCAGGGCTGGGGTAACCCCCTGGGCAAGACTTGGGTATCCCCAAAATAGGACTTGGTACCTCTCCCCAGGGCAGGAGATGCCACGGACAGGACACGCCACGGGTGGTATGCCTCCTGTGGTTTCACGCAGGAGGACTTCCTTATTTTCAAAGAGGCATCTTTCTGGAGTAGATTGCGGCCATTCGTATCGCGCTGATATAGTGATAAGTTTGGTTTCAACTTTCGGCTTCAAATAGGTATCTAAGCTGGCTAGTGTGCATTATAAAGTTAAATATTCTCAAAGGTACTTACAGATTATCGTTTGGTTGAGTCATGTTTACTGGGCTGCTGACCGGTACAGAAGTCCTGGGAGGCAGACTCTCATTCTTGTCGTAGTGTCGATACACATATATCCCGACAACGACAATAATTATCAGCAATATCACCACGATAGGTATCACTATCGCCAGAATCAGAATTAAATCATCTCCATCTGAAGCGAATGAATTCGAAATGCTAATTTTAAATCTCTCTCAAGGTTAGGTCCAACGGCTGAAATAGATTAACTGTTTTGCTTTGTAGCAGTCAGTTGTAGTGTATTTCTGTCAGTTATAGTGTAAACAAAGACAATGACTTCTGGTAACTGGTTCAACATGGGCATTTGTGAAATATATGACACTTTGGATTGTTATCCAAATTGTAATTGGAAAAATATTGATTTCTGCTGATATTTTCATCTGAAATATCAACATGTTGCAAAATAGCGTGTGAAGTAGGAGAAGGTTTCGCCATACTAAACTCGGTAATGTGAAATAGGAGCCTCGGACATCTTTGTGTTTTAACTAATAATTGGACAGTAAATGTTCCTAAAACTTCATGGAAGTCTTAAGGCATTGTATTCTTTAAGCGAAAGCCATTAAAATTCTGCATTTGAAATATTTTAAATCATTAAAACCTTGGCACGAGAATTGGTCTTTAGAGGACTGACTGAAGGCTAGATTTGCTTTTGAGCGGTAGTTTCAGCTGCATTTTAATAAAGTTGGAGAGACCAATAGGGTAAGTCACCTGTGCATTCGAAGTTGAAGTACTCGTCCCAGGCACCATGTCCAAGACACTCATACCGTTCAGTTCCACTCATTTCATACCCGTCCTCGCAACCCGTGAAAGTGACAACACTTCCTTGAAAGTAACCGTTTGTTGCCTCCTTAAAGGAATGGGGTGCATCAAGTCGCGGGCAAACGACAACTGCAAAGAAAAGAAAGAGCGAATGTTTTTATCGAGATTTATCTAATGATATTAAAAAGTAGAACTAATTACTGGTAGGCTCTGCTCAATAACAGTTTTTTTTTCTTTTCAAGAGACTTTTACATTACAGAAGATTATGTGCAGAAATTTCTGTTGTTAAATGCATACAAATAGAACGGGTTAATAGCAAACCAGGTAATAGTCGCTATTACTGACACCACAAAATTATGTCATTGCTTGAATCTTTGAGCGTGGTAGGTTCGAAAATACATTGGTTGTCGAAATTTTAGCACAGTACAAGAAGAACTTTACATACCAGGAGTTGACGCATACATGGTTCTGAGAAGACTGTCCTCCTGGTTTAATGTATTGGCTGCGAAATACTGGTCGCCTGTTACAACGTAATCATACACGCACGAATTGGATTCTCCGCATAGTAATAAAATGTCCTCCTCAGGGTAAACCGACACAGTGATGTTGGGCTCGAATATTGGTACGAAGTCCGGGTCGTTGAAGTATGTCCAGTTCATAGCCCCAATGTAGGTAAAACGGGATTCCGAGGTTTGTACTCTCCCTTTTTCAGACATACAAAGTGAATAGTCAAAAATCACAAGTTGCCAAAGGAATTGATAACCGTAATTTAACAATTCAAATTAGACTTTTCAAAAACTACAATTTAATTGTTATTAATTAGAAGTTCAATTTAGAGCATTGTGAAGCAATACTTACAAGAAAGACCGAACCGGTTGTGAATAGTTTCTGTGGTTGCATATGGAGCGAGCGTCTGGCCGGTGCTGTTTGTCAGATCGTCGTAGGGAAGACCATTTTGCACTCCTAACAGACCTGCCGTTGCTCCCTGTAATACAGATTTGTGCAAAGGTTGAATTTAAATCAAACTACTTCCACATTGCCCTCACCCTCAAAGCAAACGTTTAATACTTTTCGAGAACATTGAATTTTTACAAGAGGGTGGCAAATAAAGTCCTTGTTTATTTTTTCCGCAACGTCAGGACGTATTTTCCATAAATTTGACACAATTTATTGTACAATATTAACTGTATCACATTTCTTGGATTAATTCTAGAAATATGAATATCTCTATCATGAAGACCTTTCAAAATTTATATTGTATCATTAGCCACCGAATTCTCCATCTGAGAAATTGTTCTGGAAAGAGCGTCCGGTTGTTTCTTTGAGAGATAGCAAAGTTGAAATTATTTGATTTGAATACGTTTGTGGTATGTAAATAATTGGTTAAAAATTCTGTTTGATTTAGTAATTTGGTACTTTTAGTAAGTGTTCGTACGTTGTATCGATCTGGCAGGAATATTGTAACTGCTAATGTTCTGTTGACCGCAAGAACCGTAAGTCCAACTCCACTTTCCATTTGCACATCCAGTGATTCCACCGAACTGGGATCAGAAGGCGTCAAAACAGTTCTTCTATCTCCAGCAGAATCTGAAGTGAAATAATTGAAATTTTCTACAAAGGAGTTATTGCTTATCACTTATCCAAATGGCCAATTTTTAGTTTTTGTGTGGCTTATTCTGATCATATCAAAAGAGTTGGGGCACATACTGTAGAATTCCTTGCTTAGAGAAAAAGGATTTGAAAAATCTACAGCAGAACCGTCCACAAAAACTGCTAGTGTGTTTTCACTGTTCTGATCAGCTAGTTGGACCTGTACTTGAGTCGTGTTGGAGTTTGGAGACAAGCCTTCCTGCACAACAACGGCGGTCATGACGGTTGCGTCGTTCTGTGTAAGATCTACAATGGACATACAGAAAGTCTGTGGCTGTATTGCTACGATGGTCAAGCTGATGTCAGTTTCTTTGGTATTTTGTTGAACTCAATGGCTGGCACACAAAGGCGATTGTTCAGAGGGATCAGAAACCCTATTGATAATGAAATATTAGGTGAAGGTGGCCCAGTTTTACCGATTTGCTCCATTCTTCCTTGTATGTTGATATTTTCAGAGTCAGCTAGTTCAGTGTCGTTAGTTCTTACCATCCAAAACTCTCCCGCACCGTTGAAAGTGTACTGAAGTGCGTCCAATGTTATAATGTGTGGATCTCCGTATGACCCGCCTAGAAAGACATTTGTTGTGGATGTAAAACAATGATGGATCATTTGAAGGGGAAGAAATGATTTTTGAAGTCATTTTGTGCCTTCAATCTTCAATTGCACTTTACCTATGCTCGGAGGTTCATAGTTATCACAATCCGGTGTGGGTCTTCTGTTTGCATAATTATTTCTACAAGTGGTAAAGGAATCAGTCCATGCGCAGCACCAATAGTAGGGCACCACATCTGCTAACCAATGAGACATAAGTGGTGCGAGGCCAGGACCAAAAGGGGCTGCACCATCTATGTGAACCGCTGAGGAATAACTTGCATTAACACTCTGATCACCAGAATACACCAGCAAACCATCCACGTAACAACATCGAGTAGCATCTCCACTGGAGCTAAAGTGGTGGACACCAACGTAGAATTAAATCATTATCTTTGCACAGAGTTGAAATCGAAGCACAAACTACTTGAATTGATATCATTTTGTGTTTTTACAAGTGGAATTTATTGATTTAGTATTCAGATTTGTCGCGTTTACCTTGGTTGTACAGAAACATAGCAGTTACTGAGACCTTGAATACAAGCAAGGTCTTCCGCTTCTCCGCATGGAACTTCCGGCCTGAAGCTACCCACGTCAGCCGCTGCCTGCTGTGGTGTGCAGGGACATGGGATGGGTCCAGATGCGGAGGTGGGACCTCCACTAACCCATTGAGAACACATGCGACTGGGCCAACTGGGTCCATATTGGTCGGTTAGTACCCCCGAGACATACCAACCTAGTGGAATTACTTCAGTCCAAATCCCACTGAAAGGATAGTACGTTATTGAGTTTGTCCGAGTCGACTTTCAAGGGTGAAACCAAGATCTCGGATAGCATTCCAGAAAAGTTACAGCAGAACAAAACAGATTTTCAACGACTTAATTATGCTCACCCAACAGTATTTGGGTCATCACCAGACAAAGTTAGTTTCACGGCTCCCATGTGCCAATCACAGTCTTGTGTGCTGTTGCACCTGTGATCCGCTGGCAAAAACGTAAAAGTTCCTGTGTTCTCCACGGCCTGAGCTAAATCAGCAAGCAGCTCCCATTCTATCTGAAAGATTGAGAATTAAAAAGGTCTTACACCAGATGATTAATCTGAAGAAAGTTCAACGAAGTTGGTTAATACAAGGTAAACATTTTATTATACATTAAAACAGCATACTGTTAAAACACTATCAGCATCTTCTGCTTCTCGGTAGCCGAACAAACTAACGTCTATAAGCTGGGTGGTCGCGTTCAACAGCGTCGGATCCCATGTTAGTTCAAGGCTTTCCGCGTCAGCACTAAACCAGTCGAAGGAATTGACAAGAATAACATCTGATTCCGAAGGCTGTGTGGGATCTACCAAATGGAAGAACTTAGCTTTGATTCAGAATTATGCTTTAACCTTCCTTAATCCCACAATATTTGTCGCATCTGGTTAAAGCAATCGGTTCTTATGGATTACATTAATTAGGAACTTTCAGGCCAGTAAATAAACCAAACAGTAACGTTTCGAATCCAGTAAATTAATCAATATAAGATGCCAAATAGTCCTACATAATCAAGGAACACATCATAATAGAACGAATTCAGCAAGTCTAATGAAACCAATGGTGCGTGAATTATAGTAAGTTTAAAAGATGTTTTCAGAATCCGTAACTTTTTTTCTGAATGGTAAGATGTTGTGCTGCAACAAGAGATATTGCTAGATCAAATCCTTTCGACTACAATTGAATTTTTTGTCACTTCCTGCACTGGATTCAGTGAGACCCAATTGGAAAACTCAAATCTGTGTTTGAAACATACCGACGTAAATCTGACTCGAATAGACTTGAGCGGTGTCTCCACTGCCTACTACCATGTAGACTGGCACATTGCCCGTCTGTGTGAGAAGTGGGGCGATGCAGGTCGCTCTGTAATCATCTATTGTTACAGGAATTATGTCGGTGCCATCTTCGGAACCAAATCTGCAGGTGACTGTATCCGTTGAAGTGAGACATATACTGTTCACTGAGACTTCATATCCTCCTAATACTAAACCAGCGGATGGGGTTACTGTCGTTGGCCAGTGTGGCGACGCTGCAAACATTGTTTGTAATGAAGTTTATGCGTACAATAAGATTTTGTGAGCACTTTGGTATTTTTAAAATTTAAGTCTACTTTTTCAAATTATGTTTTCTTTTTTTAATCGTGTTATACCTGCAATAAGATCACCAGAAGCGCAGCCCCCTCTGATAATTGTAGTACCAGATACTTTGTAGATAAATCGACCTGGTACTGACGGTGTTCCTGAATTTACGTCAATTTCGATTTGGTTTTCATCTGACGAAAGAGGTAGTGGTGTGAATTCCAGTCCCTGTCCTCGGTTGAACCCCATCTACGATAATTATTACATGAAACAAAGTGAACATTTCTTTTCAAATTTCTCAGAAACGCCCATCATGTTGTCTCAGTACTCAGATGTGAAACAGGTGCTAATGTCAGGGACGGATCCAGGACTTCTCGTAGGAGGGGCGCCAACCTCTAGCCGGGAGCACCTACCCTGTTAATTTATTATATTTTCTAAAAAAAACCATTAAAAATTCAGAATTTTCGGTCCATACAGGGCAATCCGTCACTGAATATTTTTATGTTGTAGCCAAATTATCTATTTTTTTAGCATTTATATCTATTGAATTTCAATAACATCAAAATTCTATTGCTGTATATTTCTTATGGCATCACAGACATATTTGCGACTTACTTGTGCCAAGAAGCAGTTTGGATAGCCTTCGTTCGTTCCGGTCTCTGGATTACATCCATCTATTCCGGCACTGCCCATCCAGTTTACCGTGTGGTAGTTTGTTATGGTAAATGTCTCATTTCCATTTGTCAGTATCACAGCTTGATATGTGTTGTTCTGAAAATTTACGTCCGTGGTAACAAATTATCTACTGTAACTAACTAGAATTAGAGCTGACGTTTAAACTAATTTTGACCCAGTTGAACTGTACTTACGCAGATTTCGCTTAGAGCGCACGAGTCGATATCATATCTGTTAAAGAACATTTTGTACCAAGTAACTACTACCGCCCTTTCTGGATAGAAATTCGAACTTGGAATGGCGGCTGTAGTGTCGTTGTACAGAATCTCAAGCATGCGAGTGTCAACCTAGGAATGATTAATGAAGATTCAGTGATATTCTTGAGGATAGAAACCTGTCTATGTTTGTCCATCTTGAACAAAAATGTGATTATTTTTTGAAGATAGAAAAATTATTCCGATTTAAGTAGTGTCAAATCTAGGTACACATGCATTGTCCAAACAGATACTTGATACTTACATCCATCATGGTTCCTTGAGATTGAGATGGGTCGACTATTCGGTAATAAAGACGGCTGATTGCCTCCAAATCATCGAATTCGGCGTCGTTGTAGTAAACTACAACCATTGGTGGATCATTTTCATCGTTAGTTGGGGTATATTTACTGTTTGGCCACGTTTGTCTCTGCGGGACGGCGCCCACCAATGCAGAAGGGCCGAATGATATGAACCCAGCAATATCTATCTGCAAAAATGAGCAATAAAACACGTCGTAAGAATAGAAAGGTTCCTTGACTTGAGATTCTAATTAGTACCACGGATCTGGTTAAGTTCCTTAGTTTGTTA
>JBCAUG010074357.1:0-39382 GCA_038406175.1 Haplosyllis leylae | reverse complement strand
ATTTTGATGACCTTCATATCTGACGTCAAAATTGACATAAATATGTGTGAACCTCATTGTGTCAATTTCTTTTTTTTTTAACCTCCTCCATAGTCCATGTGTTTGACTTTTTGACATTTGACATCTTTTTGACAACTTGACATCTTTTTGACACATTTAACTTAAACCACCTCAGCCCATCACAGGGCTATTTACAGTCGACCTTTTTGTTACAGCCTCTGTGGTTCATCTGCCACATTTTGTACAATGTATCACGATACTGATAACTTTGGGGTGGGCGACTGAAATCAACAGGGGGGCAATAGAAAACAGAAAAGCTGTTTTCAATCACCCCGGGGGGTGAATGAAAACAGCTTTTCTGATTTCATTCACCCCGGGGAGGTGACTGAAATCGAGCCGTCCTGAAAACATTTCAGGGGTTTCCCTCCCAACCAGGAAAGGGGGTATCCTCACCCCGGCCAGCACACGCCACGGACAGGATACGCCGCGGGCGGTACACCCCTTGGCAGGAGCACGTTCTTGTATTGAAGAAAAATTATTTCATTTGTCTATCATAATACAGTCACAAGAGGAACCTACTGATTATCGAATTTTACCATCGAATGAACAAATATGTGAACTGTCCGAGGAACAGATCCGTGAACTAGTTTCAATACCCTGGGATAGGAAACCACCTCCTGATATCTTGCAGTAAGTTTGATGGTGCAAATGAGTGTAAATACCGATGGGTAATCGATTTCCGTACTTACAGAAACTAAATAGCACAATTATATTTTAACAGGTATTTGGAAAAAACGATGACATCCGCATGTTGCATGAATGGGTCTTTCCTGTTTGAGTAAGTATACAAGTTAGTTGTCTGAGACAACCAAACAATATTACCTTGCGGTGCGTCAAGTATTAAAACTTACCTGTTTGATTGGGAACATTTGTTGCATTCTTTGGCAGGGATGATGGTCATTACGGATGCAGTGCAAAGAAGCACGGTGTTAACCTTGAACTGGCTTGTCAAATATACAGCACTTTGGGTTCTTTACCAAACAGATACCTAGTCAAGCAAGTAAGTGAAAGGCTGGTGTAAGATGTGATACATTTTGGAAGCTGTTTGTAATCACTATCAAATCGAAGTGACTGCATTTTGTTGTTTCTGCAAGGTTGAAGGCGTAATCGAGAAGTCGATAGAGACAGCTCTGCCGAGTAACCCACCAGATGTGGAATCTTTGCGAGTTTATCTCACGGTGTCCTGTTGTCATATGTTTGATAACCCTTCCAACTACAGAATTGTCATTTGCCCTTTTGGAAAGGCGCTCGTTTCTCTGGGAACTACTCCGTCAAAAGTGTTAGGTAAAATTCGCATTTCTATTTTATGATGCAAAGGATGCCTTAGATAACTTAAGTGTTCTGAAGCAAACGATGGTTCGAAAACAATTGGTTTGTAAAATAATACAGCGAAAGATACATATAGTTTCTATTCAATTCCATGGAAAGGCACATAACGACACATACAATAAGGAACATGTCGAAATTTTAAAGATTTTTAATTTACAGACAAGTGGTGGGGTTTTCTCACTCCTGATGAGCTGAGTAGACTAGTAAGGGTAAGTATTTTTCGGTCTGCTGTTGCACGCGGATTTTACTTTCAACATAGATACGTACCATACCACCATTAGTTATGAACATATTATTATGTGAAAAATATCTTTTCAGATATACAAAGAAACCGTGATGTTTATAATAGATTTAGGATCACCACCAACTGAAGCAGAGGTTAGTAATACTAGAAACCTGTAAACATAAACAGTAAAACTGTATTACAGTTGTATGTGTTGGCGCTGATTGTTCAAAAGTAAGCCAAGATTTCGTGTTCTTTTTACAACGATAGTTATTTTATGAATTTATATTTTAGTCGAAGCTTCGACAACATTTTATCTACGTTTCTATGGAAATGTTGAAAAAGCTTAATAATGTAAGTTTCTTTTTTATAAGATTGTTTAAATGATCCACTTTATTGTTATAGTTTTAAGCTGAAGAGACTGATCAATCTGGCAAAAACAGTTGCGTGATATTAACGGATTTATTGTAGGTTAATGAAGCAAATGGCCAAATAATTCCATATGATGGTTTTTACATTCCTGAGTTGTCTGAAAAGGTAGACATACAATCACACTACTTGACATGGATTCATCAGCAACGTAATTTGAAAGTAAGGGCGCAATTACTACCAATAAAATATTCAGAAATCGGACATTTAGAAGCACAAGTCATCACAGATTTTTCTCCTTTTCGAACCTGTAATGGAAAAAATTTGACATCTCAAGTGACTTGCTTTATGAAATTGTGTTTATATACGTGGTTTCAGGAGAGTCCGCTATCCCTCTTCAATTGCAATTGTGATGACTTTGTCAGCATTACATACCAAGTCACCCAAAATTACTCATTTTGTAGCTACAAAGATCCAGAGAATGGTATTTTATAATTTTGAAAAAAAAAGTGGTAGTGCTACAACTTTAAGGTTAAAAAAGTACAAGAAATTCAGTCCCCAGCACCACCTGTTTTCAGATGTTCTCAATGGATCCCCAGAGACTATGTTTAGACTAAGTTAACCTGTGATGGGAGTTCTGACCTGACAACCCCATTTGAGGGGTGAGACACACAAGGTTAGGTACCCTGGAGGTGTTGTGTTTTGGAAGTTAGGGTGAGTTGGTCTGGCATACATGGGGCAGCTAGGCTACATTAGGGAAAGAGTATGTGGAGCAATTAAGAGATCATGTGGGCTATTGGGGCATGGGCCTAGGGGTATGGAAGCTTCAGACCTGAGATGATTTAGGATGTAGCATTCCTATTGGGGTGTGGGTGTTGAGACATTAACAGATGTGCATATCCGGTAGTGTGGTGTCTTGTAGCTCAAGGGGTTTGATATCTGTAGGCCATCTATGGATGAGATTACCTGGAATATGGAGCATCCAGGGCTGTGGTATTCTTAGATGTGTAACTAGTCCAGGGAAGTTGTCAAGCCAAGTGTATTGATACAAAGGGAGTTTCAGATATAAAGGATGTAGGTGTCTATTGGATGGTGGTCCTGGAGCATCTGGGGTTGAATGGAATCTCAGGTGTGCGGGGTCTGGGGGTCACAGGCAGCAGGGCAGCATCTGAGGCGTGTATGGATATGGCATTGAGAGGATGTCAGGTGATCCATGAGTACAGGGAATCTAAAAAACACACGTATGAGGTACTGAGGGGTCCAGGAGGTGAGGGGGTCTGTGAGTTGTGGTGTCCAGTGATAAAAATGTCATAGAGGATGTGTTGGCATCAATGGATGAGGGGGATTGTCTTTGTTTTGCTTTAAAACTTTTTTTGTTGTCGGGAAATCTATTGAAATATCAGGGAGAAGCTATAGAACTTTTTCACTGAGTGTACAAAGTGGCAGCAACCCTGGTGTACTTTTTCATCTGATTTATGCAACGCAAATGAAATGTTAGTGACATTTTAAAATATATTTATGGTGTTTAAACACTTAATAACTAGCTGTTAATTTTAGTTAACAAAGTTCCAATTTCATTGCAGAATGAAAAGGTTTCCTTCTGCAGCTATCCTTTTGTGTTTGATGGCAACGCAAAAACTGTCCTTCTTCAAACGGACGCCCTTCTTCAAATGAGAGTAAGTAGCACCTAGTATAACAAATATCTGACTCATGTAAACTTGTTTGGTGATTGATAGGCGAAGGACTAATGGAAATACATTTCCACAAAGAAGTGAAAATTATGAAAAACACACATTAAAAGTGATCTTTAATAAACTCGGTTTAATTCTACTTCTTTACAGAGTGCAGTGGATGAAGTGCACAGGAGAAATTTTCTGGGTCTGCTTAACCCAACAATCGATCCGCACAATCCGTGCCTTGTGTTGTACGTGTCGAGAGAGAACATTGTGCAAGATACTATTAATCAACTCACCAAACAGGGCAGTTGTGATTTTAAGAAACCCCTCAAGGTAATACATGGTCAACTAAATTGCATTACAGAAATAAAGTTGTACTGGTTCTGCTGGCATTGTGTGGGTGAAAAATTTACCAAAATGGTAGAATCTAGAAGTTTATGTGGGGTTGAGAAGTGGAGGATTGAAGAGCATACATGTTGGCACTGTACCGGCTGCTATGTTTCAGGTGATGTTTGTTGGAGAAGAAGCTTTGGATGCAGGAGGTGTCCGAAAGGTAAATACAGTTTTCACTGACTCACTCTTACGCACTTTCTGTTATGTACTTTTCACAGGTCGTATTCTTTGGTGAAGAGGCTGTAGATGATGGAGGTGTTAAAAAGGTGTGATTTTTTACTTTATATCCCAGCACTCATGCACTTGCATGTGAAATATTGTTTTCTTTTCGAAGAATAGATGATAACGGACAAACGTCAGTTGAAGAATTTTTTGGGATATTAAAAAATAAATCAATGTTTAGGCAATAGCAAGGGAGAGACGACAAAAAAGGTAGGGATACCAAAACATGGTATATTGTCAGAGGCAGAATGTGTACCTTACGGATGAAGTACCAATGTTCACAATCACAATTTCAGTTTTGTTTGTAGGAATTCTTCCTGTTGTTAATACGGAAAGTACTAGATCCTAAGTATGGAATGTTTCGCTACTTTGAGGATTCTAGGTTGTTGTGGTTTAACATACAGGTATAATTTACATTACTTGCCCATCTAATTACCATTATGAGCTCAAAACACAAGCAGTAGCCTTTCAATTGTACACTTTCTGCAGCATTATTTTCCTCATGAAAGATAAAACATTTTGGAAAGTAAAGGTAATAAAACAATTGCCATTACAGCCATTTGAAGACAGCATGATGTACCGGTTAATCGGACTGCTTTGTGGTTTGGCCATCTACAACAGCACAATCATAGACCTAAAGTTTCCACTTGCACTATACAAAAAGTTGCTAAAAAAGTTAGCAGGTTTTTCTGAAAATCACATTACTATTTAAGATATTAAATTTTGCTTTGTGGTTCTGGAGAGGTAGAGTTGTATATCAATTAAATATTTTGTTTCCTTTGATGATCCTGAAAAATTCATATTGTTTGTAGACCAATAACAATTGACGATCTGAAAGAACTGCAACCCTCCGTTGGGAAGTAAGTGCCTAAATCTTAGGTTTGGAGATAGAAAACATATAGATGGAATTAGGTTCAGTCATCTGGCTAGCCAAATGAATCCCGTCACCTGTGTCAGAAGGTTGTGTCGAAGTGTTACAATCCACATAAACCTACACTCATTTAGTCGCACCGCCTCTCAAGAGCGGAGCGACTTACCTGCTCACTATGGTGTGTATTTGTACTCATATTCGTCTGAACGGTTGTAGACAGCTGAGGACCAACCCCCCACCCCCCCCCACCCCACACTCCCAGTCCTTTGTGCATGTGGCGTGATGCATTTTCTGAACCTTGTGATCTCTCACATACCTGTCTTTTCATCTCTGCTCTGTGCATAGTTGGCTTCATACCTTTTTGGATCTGCTTTGTCTCACTCCAATGCATGAACAGAATCATGTGAAGAACTGTTGTCACCTCCTGGGATGTAAAGCCTGATTGCTCTCAGAGACCTGCACTGGGTATTGGTATAAAAGAGTAATACTGGTGACGGTATCTAAAGCAAAGTTACAATTAAATTACATCATAGAATTTGATTTGGGGCGACGCAGTGCTGATAGGAATTCTTGTTAATTAATGGGAAAATTTTATCACTGCCGAGTTGCCTTTTTGTTTCCAGAGGCTGTCAGGAGTTACTTGACTTTGAAGGGGATGATGTTGAAGACACGTTCTCTCTTACCTTTGAGGTAACGTTTTTGATTATGACCACAAGATTATTATGATATTGAAAACATAATGTATTTAGGTTCACTTGGAAAATAATGCACACATACTTATTAAAGACTAAACTGACAGATTTATATTTTTGCAGACCAGCAGGGAGGTTTACGGTGAAGTAGTAACGATCGAACTAATTCCGAATGGATCACGCATTAATGTTAATAGTGAAAACAGGTAAGGATAATCTGACCTTGGTTTTAGTATTTTAAGAATAGATATATAGTTTTAGTTGTGAGCTGTTGAATAGCATTGATCATAGGGAGTCTTCAACCATGCATTCTTCTTTTAATCTGGTTGATCAAACTCTCATGCTGTAATTTCAGGAAAGAATACGTAGATGCATTGATAGATTATACATTTAACAAATCAGTGAAGGATCAATTTGAAGCATTTAGTGATGGTTTCCACCGGGTAACTGGCGGGCAAGTACTGGTGAGCTGTTTTAGTAATAATTTCTATCAGCAGATATTTAGACTAGTTGAATTCCTGTTATTTAGATTTAGATTCCTTTTGTGGTCATTTTTAGTCACTCTTTCATCCACAAGAATTGCAGAGTATGGTGGTAGGCAATGAAAACTACGACTGGGAAAAATTGGAGGAGGTTAGTGATTCTCATGATTTATTAAAAGAATGTTTTTATCAAGCTTTTATTCAGTGGGAAGAAGTTCACATAGTCGAATGTTTTAGCAGGAATGATTTCAACTTTTCATATGCGTTGTTCTTAGAGAATTAGTATCCTGAGAGCAGGAAAATACTGTATTATGTGTTGTGTACTTTACAGGATTGCCAGTACAAAGGAGATTACTGTCCAAAACACCAGACGATACAGTTGTTCTGGGACGTTTTCAGAGAACTTACTCATGGCCAGAAGAAGCAATTTCTCAGTGAGTTTAGCACCACAACACGGAAGCCTTTCACTGGAAGGCCAACCCCCTCTCCTCCCACAAACTAAGTATGTGGGTGGTAATTGAGCGTGACATCTTGAGGAAAAACAGCTCAGTCAAGTTTTTACGAAAAACATATAGTTTCCTTGAACACGGAACTGGAATAAATCTTAACGGTTTATTACGTATAAAGATAAAAAAAATCCAGAAGTTTGTACATTCTCTCAAAACTAAAATTTTTTTAATGGTTAGATATTGAATGTGTTGCGGTGTGACATAAATCAATGTACCATGCGAGTTCTATGTAACATTTATTTCTTTCAGAATTCCTGACAGGTTGTGACAAGATACCAATACACGGAATGAAAGCGATCAAGGTAAAATTTTATTTCCACCAATTCTGCTGCTACAGTATTTCCAGAGTGTATGTTTTCATTCGTTAACCACTAAGTTTTTTGCCTGTAAAACTTCAGATGGCCATACAACCTACCGGAGGCGGGGAGACCTTCCTTCCTGTGGCACACACGTGCTTTGATCTTCTCGACTTGCCCAAATATACCAAGAAGGAGATTCTGAGAAGCAAGTTACTCACTGCCATAGAACAATCTGAAGGATTTGGCTTGGTCTAGAGACAATAATTTCCGAAAGACAAAGGATGTGCTTAATCAACAGCCCAGCAAACACTTGTGATATTCATTTTTAGAGGCTATATTTACATTAGTGATCAATGGTGCTTGTGCACAGGACTCGTGCTGATCAATTGTCCTGATCAATTGTCACAGTTTTATTACTGAAATTTGCAAGGCTTGGAATATCCCTTTTGAAAAGGATTTGGTCTCTGGTGATATGCCGTGTAAATTGTTTATTATCTGCAAAGAGTAAGTATATCATATCATTCAGAGGCTAACTTGCATATTTTCAGATTCATTGTTATATATTTTTGATACGCGCACTTGAATTTTGTGAGTGTTCATTTTCCCAAGGTGAATTATAGAGACTAGAATGCAAGCAACGCTTGCTCGGATTCGTTCATTTTTCTCAATAGATGCGAATGATTTTGGGGAGTTTCAACAGTTGGACAAAACGGAAATTTAAAAGTCTGCTGAAATTCCAACATATCTAGTGACGTATTTAAACTTATTTTACATGTGATATATAACATTTTGTTTAAGTTTTACAAAGTGCATTTTATCATTTGTTTCAGCATTGTAAAAGCCTGAATACCTAATATCCCCAAAATGGCTTTGTCATGTTGCTCATTACTAATTTATTTTGCCCTGTTGTAGTGATTCCACTTTTTGGAGAAATACAAATAAGTACCACGAGAAACTGACAAACTATTTTATTGTGTATTATTGTGTAAGTTTAGAAAGTTCGCCATTATATATCCATTATCGTTTTTGGAATGAGTGTGGCATCCATGGTTCTTCAAACACAAAGACGGGAATCGTGGAGAAAACGTATCCGGAGCATAATTAAGATGCCACGGAATCGGCTGCAGTTATGTTAATGTAACAAGGGGGAAGAAGAGTACTTCCGTCCAGCAGGGTGTAGAAAGCGCCATAGGTGCCAGCGCACATCAATACAATTCCAGCACCAATTATCTCGAAATTCAGTACTTTAATGTAGAGCGGCAATTTACTGAAAATATGAAAAAAGAACATGCAATGAATATACAATAAGGTCAACGTGAGAGTACAAAGCGCGAAACTAATGTATATGGTTTGGCCACTAGTCGGACAATGTTGGCTGAAACTTGTGATCTATATGCATCATGTCCCTGTTGAGTCTATTCCTAAATAAAATTCATTTAAGAAAAGTTTTTAACGAAAATTTACAAAGGAAATTTACGGTTAGTGTTCGAAGAATGAACTTACTGTTCAAGCCAATCTCCTTCCATATTGCTCAGACGAAGGTAGAGGAGCGGTGGAACAATGAAACTACCAAACGCAGTTGAAGATGCACCAATAAGATTGAGAATGGTGCTAAAACTTGGAACTGATAATCCAGTAAATAAAACTATGATGACTATTGTTGTTCTTAGCAATACTCTCTTCCAAGTAAATTCTACGAACAAATAGAATTCCTTGGTGTAAAAGTGTATGTCAAAAGAGATGTTGTTTCAGCTTAAATGTTATGGCTAAATAACCGGGTTCTAGCGATAAGATTTGATTCTGCCAAATTGTACAGAAAAATGTTGATGCACATTGATTTTTGCAGATAATTCTGCGATTCTCTAATCGTTAAAAGTAGAATTCTGAAATAAGCAATTCTTATTTTTGACAGCAAAGACTAGAGCATTCCATAAAATTAGTTGTACTCACTGTGCGGTACTCTGAAAAGTGTTTCCAAATCCAGGCATAATGGATTCAGAACAATAAGAAAAGCAAAGATCACATTAAAAGTAATAAAAGCCTCAGCACTGGTCCTCAATCCACCCAATGGTATAGAATGTAAGATGCTACTGTTAACAGAGTTTCCGTAAACTATGAATCCAGATATAGATATTGGGAGGTAGATACTCAGTATAACTACAATATGAAAAATAAATGTGCTGATTCTGCCGGTGTAAAGTTTTCAAATGACCCTAACGTCATCCTAGCACTCAGTGTAAACGATGGACTAAGACTTTGAGATGCTAAGGCGTCCTCTCAGACAAAATTTGGGGCAGTCACAAGTTTTCCAACCAGAAAGGTCAAAATCCCTAAATCTGCACTTGTTCCACAGAATTTTCTGGGGGAGAAATCGGAAGTCTAGGATCTACACTTAAAATTTAAGAGTCATAATGAAAAGAAACTTACTGAGGTATGCAAGTGCCACAGATCTAGGGAACTTTTGTGGATGTTGCATGTCTTGTTGTGTGGTGGGAAATGTACTCATCCCACCAAAGGAAAAGGCAATTGTACCAAACGCCAAAGATAATGACAAAAACGTGGGTTGGTCATATTCTGCTGTTTGCTTTTCAGACAAAGTTGTCATTATAGCTGCAAAAATAAGAACAGCACCAACAACTGTTGCTGAAGTCGCTGCAACTGCCACGGGCCTGAAATCGAGAATTACATGGTCATGCATCCGTGTTTGTTCTACAGGATAATTCAATTATTATTCCTACTGGCAACTGTAGTATTTATTCACTGTGAAGAATTTTGTTTTGTGACTATTTCCGAATTGAATTCTTTAGAATCTATAGAATTTATACAGTACTATTTTTCATCTTTTTAGTCGCGCCGGCTCTACGAGCGGAGCGACTTATCTGATCACTATGGTGTCTGTATGCTTGCTTGTTTGTTTGGTTGTTAATTTTTCAGACCCCCCCCCCTGCCCCCCAGATAACACCAGATTTGGCTTAACATATGTTTGGACCAGAAAAAAAATTTTTTTATCTCTTCATCTCATCATCTCACTCGTCATCTCATCATTTTCAGAGAATCAACTGAAGCATCAGTTAGCCAAATTTTAAGCTTATGTCTACATTTTCTAGGAAGTTACAGCCATTTTAATACTGATTTTTTACTATATTTTACAATTTTAAAATTGCCAGAACTCTTGAAATATGCTAGATAGACATAGAATTAGACACATGGTTTAAAATTTAAAATTCTTTCAGATTTGGATTTAGCATTTCAGAATGGAACTTTTGGAAACTCTTTCAGGAATTTGAGTCAAGAGTGTAGTTCAAAGTTTTGAGTTCAAATTTTTTGACCATTTCACAGAATGAACTGGAGCATCTGTTAGCCAAATCTCAAGCTGATAAATGCATTTTCCAGGGAGTTCTGGCCATTTGAAAAGTGAATTTTTAGTACATTCCTATACAGTTTACAATTTTCAAATGGCCATAACTCCGTGAATAAGCTAGATAGACACATGGTTCAAAATGAAAATTCTTTCATAATTTGGACTTGGCATCAAAATCTGGAACCAAAATCTTTTTGGGGAAATTTTTCAGAAATTTGAGTTGAGAGTTGAGTTCAAAGTTTGAGTTGATCTTTTTTGACCGTTTCACAGAATGAACTGGAGCATCTGTTAGCCAAATCTCAAGCTGACAAATACATTTTCCTGCATTTGAAAAGTGAATTTTTAGTACATTCCTATACAGTTTACAATTTTCAAATGTCCATAACTCCACAAACAAGCTAGATAGACACATGGTTCAAAATGAAAAATTATTTCATAATTTGGACTCAGCACCCTAGCCTTCATCTGGCATCTAACTTTTTATCTCCAAATTATTAAATTTCATTATGTCTCCTGCTCTTTAAGTCCTTATATCTTAATCAATTTTTCTCCATCATCTACCTACCTAAAGCAAAGTTACAGGTAAATTAGAACAAATAATCAGATAGGGCGCGATACAATTCTGATAAGAATTCTTGTTCTAAACCAAGCTTAACATTCAGCCAAGAATAATTTTTTATTCATTCGAAAGGAATAGACCAAGAAGTAGAAAACTGTCAAATAAGCAATTTACAATAAACTTCACGCCGGCCCGTATTTTTCCCACGCGCACTGCTTTTATCAGAGCGTAATTTACAGCTGTCGATTGTGGTGTTGATGATATCGCCATGCACCCCTTTCCCCTAATTCGGTTTTGGTTGTCATTGTCGTTAGTGTGACTCGAATTTCCTCCTGCAGGGTTTGTTGTTCCCTTCATATCTCCAAACACTCAAAAAGGTAAAGTAACGTGCCCTGTCCAGAGGGACAGGGGGTACAGGGGCAGTAACGGGACAGGACTACCCTCTGTCTCCTTACCCCCAGACAGACAGACATCTGTGAAAACATAACTTCCTGTCATAACAAGACGCTAAAAGTACGAATGTATTGGGTACGTTAGACTGCGTTTTTTATGAATGCGGCAGGAGTGGAAAAATATAACAATTAATGTCCCCTAGAGCTTTTGATATGTCGTGCTGCCTCTCAACAAAGTAATATTTTGTAACCCGCGAGGGAGAGGATAATTTCTTTGGCAAGAGTAATACTCTGGAAGGAACTGTTCCAACACTCTAATTAAGGAAATCATTTCCTGATGTAATTTTAAAAGTTTCGGTTTACGTGCAGAGCCTTTGGAAAAAAAAAACTGTCCAAGGAGGCACAGGCATAAAAAAGAACAAGAAAGTAGGCTAATCGGACACAATGAAGTGCGTTTTACAAAAGCGTTCAAAGCGCCTTTTTTCGAACCAGCAATCCAGTCTGCAGGGAGAAGCGACATCCTGTCCACACTTACATAAAGTTCATTCACAGTGGACATTGACACGATGTTAGTAGCTAATGATAGGTTGGCTTCCGAAGTCAAAATTTAGTACTTCTTGAGAATATATTCATGTTCTGAATCAGGGTTTCAGTGACTAACAATGAAAGAACTAAATGAAAAACTGTGATACAGCTGTATCAGGTTTTAGTATTTCATGGAAGATTTGAAGACTGCATTCAGTATATTCAATGGAACCTCTGTAAATTGAATAGAAAGATGAGAAGAAGTACTTAGTTTTGGTTTTGGAAACTACGACAACGAGTTAGTAATTCAATTTAAAATTTTAAAGTAACCAAGCTTTTCGCAACGGGAAACGGCACGCGCACGTATAATAGACCGAATGAATTGATGTTTCCTTTGGGCCCGTGGTTATTATATTCTCTTCTTTGGCACATGTACCGCTCTCACATGATGAAAGTGAAACTAATCAAACAGCTTCTTGGAAAATCTTTACAATTGAGTACTTTGTCTCGCAAATTACAGTTAATAAGACAGAAAAAGCCTCATTATCAATAGTTTCCGCCTCTCTTGATGAAATTAAATGTGCTTATCTGGGAGTTCCATTTGGAGGTCAATGAACTTGGTAAAGATAGAAACACTAGGAACAATATGAATGATGTAAAAAACCAATTCCTTGCAGAAAAAGTCTCCATTTACAGGTGAGACATCATTTTCCGGTTACCATTTGAACAAAAAAAATCAATTTTGTTCTGTATATTTCAGCAACGGAAGGAAGGTATAGTTCTCCCCAGTCAGCATCCTCTATGAGAAGCGTCACCGGAAGTGGTAGCTCAGCGCCATCTAGTGGTAGAAACATCACACTCAATATCTGGGATTTTGCTGGTCAGGCTGCTTACTACACCACACATCAAGTAAGTAGACCAAATGTAGACCATTTACTATATCAAACAGCACACCTCACAAAGCTAAGGTATGAACTTCGAGCTTCCCCATCTGAATTGGTGTAGCATTAGACTTTAGAATGAGATGTGCCAGAGCAAGAAAGTATAATAGGAAGATGAAAGAAATCTCCGGCAAAGTTTTGGCCAGTGGCTGATATTTTTTGACGATATTTAAATGGCTGAATTATGTCCGGTGGTGGAGATATTTTAATTGAATCCGGATGTCACGTTTTTGTTTTTTGTTTTGTTATTTTGAGTCCCCGTCTCTGAAGAAGTACCATTAATTAAGGTTGGAATTATATTAGAGCGAAAACAAAAGCGAAAACTTTCTTTGATCTATGCCGCTACTCAATGTAAACAAACAACTCAAAATACTATATATCAATTCCAAGTAATGTCGCTTTCGCGTTTGCTTTTGCTCCAATGAAATTCCACCTTAAGGAGTATCAATAATGAAATCTTGTGCGATTTGGACCAAAAATGAGATGTGCGAGAGAACTGTTGATGATACTTCAGGCATGACATAATGCTGATAACCATTCTTGTTTAGCTGTGGCGAGGGAGCATCAGGCCCAGTGTATGCTTCCCTAAAGCGTCAGGTATATTACGATGAGATGAATGATATTAATACGAGTTTCCTTCTGAATGAAGCAAGTTACAAATCAATGAACTTGCCACATCAAAATAGAGTTAATCAAGGGAGATACAAGTGAGAAAACATAATGGGTACAAGTTACATGCATTATTAAATAAAGTTACATTGCATTATAAAATTCACTTCAAATGCCTTGGGCACCTGAACACGTTTACCAGTAGCTTGCATTCTGGTTCTAGGCTTACGTTCAGGTTTATGGCTTGAAAGGATGATGGACCGTCACTTAGATAACTCGTGACAAGAATGCCTGTGTGTAATAAGTTTGCAATGATTAAATGAATGCGATGAACTTTTAGCATATAGTGACCTGAAGGCGCCAGTGCAGTTTCTGTAATGCATACGATTGCTACAATAAAACTAAGTAATTTTTCCGCAGGTTGTTACATAATACCGAGCACTAATACCTTATCCGATTTATCATTAAGAAGGCATTATGGCATTTATAACGTCGGCCATGAAATCAATTTCCTTCTGACTAATCTCGACCACCGCCCTTATCCTTATTTCGCTGCGTACTCATCTAACCTTAATTAATTAGACAGGTCGCTCCAGAGTTCTTGGCCATTATTAAATAATACTAAATTGATGGAAGCTCAAATAGTATGAAGTCATATTGACCCGAGCACACACCTGGGAAAGTTACTCATCTTGCTTTTGGTGCCTCTCGTTTACTGCGGAAAAAAGGGCAGAAGGCACCACCGTATCTCATTGAATAGAAAAACTTCCTGTCTGCTGTAGGGTAACTGAAGAACGCATTGCGACATTACCAAACGGGTAATCACTTCAGTACTTATCGCTCACAAGTACTGTTTCCACTCAGGTGTTATCTTCTTTCACCAACATTTCTTTACTTTCTTTTCAGTCGTGCAACTGCTAAAGCAGAGTGCGACTCTTTTGTAGTCTGATGAATGGAACGGTTTTCAATTGGTTGAAATAGTTTGTATGAAGAATGGCCCATGTAGAAAATGGAAGATACCCCGCCCCTTTACACCCCCCCCCCCTCCAAATCCCTGGAATACTGTCTAGATCGTAATCTGAGACATGATCTAGTTCACTGTGACATGCCCTGGATCCCACTGCCAAAGGCATTATTTACCAGCCAGAGTTTGATGTTTCTTCTTTTCATTTTGTAGGTATTTTTATCTTCACGAGCAGTTTATGTGATAGTGTTCAATCTGTGCCATGATATGAGTAATTACTCACGGCCACAACGGCCGCCCTCCTACCAGGTACGTCAATTTTTTGATGTGGACAGTAATGTTTTCAAAAATATCCCTGTTTTACCTCTAATCACATCTTTCCGCACATGAGTACGGTGGTTTCGTCGCCAACGTTCACAGAAACAGAAGTTGTTAATCCAGGCATTAGAACTTTGGTACTTTCAAAACTTTAATTTTAAGTAAGGTATTTTAACAGGAATTGAGAGTGTAAAAATTATTCGTGTTGTAATTTTTGCAGAGGGATCCAATAGCTGCTGAATTATCTAGTTTTGACTACATGGATTATTGGATGAACTCCATCCACGCTCACACCGCGAAGAACACGCGGGACAGTGTGGATAACACAACCCTTTCACCGCCCATATTCATCGTGGGAACCCATCGGAACAGCCTTCACGACGCCCCGGAACTACAAGCCAAGCTGGTAAATACAGTGAAACCTCTGTCCTACGATCAGTTCTTTGGCCGACAATCTGCCTTTTTGTCAGGGAAATTTCCTTTATGGCGGAGACTCTTACTCCCAACTGAAAGAACAAAAATATTCTTGGACACTAACTGACCCACAAAAAGAGCCAGAGTATTTCTAATTTATCTTTGTGCTGCATCTGCTTGTCATCATAACAGTTAGCAAGAGATTATGTCAGATTGTACTCGCATACATTTTAACAGCCGCATTTTTTACAATCAGTTTAATCCGTATTCTATCTGAATAATATTTTCCTTGTTTGTAGGTTGAAGAAAAGTTTGATCAGATTCATCTCCTGTTAGAAAATAAACCGTACAGTCGACACATAGTGGCGCAGTACTACGCTGTAGAGAATAATCTTGACAGTAGTCAAGATGAGGAGGTAAAGTTGGCTTGCTGCTCTCCCAAACTTAGTTTCCCCAATTATTGTGTCACTTCACACACGCAACATGCATGACGTAAGACAATGATAATTTGAATGCTCACACAAAGAAGGAAAACATTGTAGAATTCAGAATCAACAATATGTAGAGTTCTGTTTGACAATGAAAGCGAATCCCATTGTAGGTTGTTAAATTACAACGTCACATAGAGGAGGTAGCGAGTCGAGAGTCGTACATGGGAGAACAGATGCCAATCAAGTGGCTTAAATTTGAGCAGTCTGTGAATCAATTGGTGGAAGATGGTGCAAGGTTTACTTCTTTGGATCAGGTTTGTTGATCACTTATCACTTACATTTCCTTCATTTAATCCAGAGTCTGTGATGCAATTAACATTAGCAGTACAGTGGATTTTTTCTGGACCTAGTTCCACAGCCGAATTTTTCGTCCTACATCTGAACCAATTATTTTCATATTTCTCCCTGTAACATCAAATACAGATGTTGAAGGTCTGTAAACAGTATGTGTTTTATTTTTTTTTTCTACAGATTAGAGAAGTAGCAAAGGAAGAAGGCATCTTTGCAAAAGATGAATTCAAAACGATGCTACAGTTTTATCATGACCTGGGAGTGATTGTTTACTATGGTGGATTGGGAACATTGGACAACACACTGAGAAATACAGTTATACTTAAGCCGCAGTGGTTGGTTGACATGTTTAAGAGGATTATAACCGTCAGAGATTTGGAACATCAGGTAGCGTTCCATTACAGAATGATAGTAGAGCTCTCCCCGCCCCCCAACATTGATATGTTATCCAACTGTATTGCAGCTTTTATTTTTTGACACCCACATTTTAGCACTTGATATGATAATAAATGTTCCAAAGTAATGAGACTTGCCTAAATGTAGTACATAGTCGAACCAAAGATTCACGACGCAGATTTTGCCTCGCCATGTTTACACAGGTTTCTCGGCTTTGTTCAGACTGTCCTGTCTCCTTTCCTCCGGTACTTTATGCAGTTACTAAAGGATTCTGATAGAACTTGTTGCACGAGTCCATCCAAACTTACCCAGCCCGGAGTCTTATTCCTTTTACAATGTAAAAAATGGTCAGAAGTGTGCTTTGCTGTGGGATATCATTGCCATAGTTATTGTATGTGACAGCCAAACAAGTTAAGGTGACCTTTACCAACTTTTCTTCAGCCTTATTAGGCCCCTTGACTGCCATGGGGGCTGTTGTGGAAATGTTACACAGGGAATAAAAACTCAAAGCTGAAAATAGAGATATTTCAAAAGAAATGTTTGAAAAATCTAGCATGAATTAAGGTGTCCCAAGAGTAGTGTAATTGTTTCAAATTTTTCTCAGGGTTATTGATATCGATCGAAAAGGTATGCAAAATTTTGATTTGCAACTCACCAAGTGGCGATGAAGATCAAAAGATTTTTATGCTTTTGCTCAATGTTAAAAAACGCTCATTACATGCTCATTACAGTGGGGCGCACACCGCGATCTGTGGGCCCGGCTGGAGACGACGGGTATCCTGGAGGAGAAGCTGATCGACCACGTGTGGCGGGATCATATCGATCAGAAGGCCATGCTGCTCGGACTTATGGACAAGTTTGATCTCATTTGTGAGCGTCTTCCACGCATTAATGTAAGTACAGTGTCTCGTACCCCGCTGTCAAACTCCTCAATTTCTTGTTTACAGTCGGTCCCTCAAGATAATATACGAGGTATTGTTTCCAACTAAACTTGTTCGTACTACCCGAGACCGGACATTACATACATGTCAAGAAATAGGATTTCTCCCAAACATAGCCAAATGAAAACCGCACAGTTAGGTACACAGACAACAATTCTATTGTAAATACTGTAACTTACGTCTCCTCCTTGTAACTGGAAATGAGCTTTATGACTTGTGGATTTATTATCCCTCCTTCTGGTCACTGATATCTCCGTGACGAAAAGAATTATTGCATTGCAAGCGATACAGATAAGATTGAACTGAAATGAACTATTGATTAACATTGCAAGTTGTGTGTTAAACTTGAAAAACAAGTCTCCTTTGGGCTACAAAGTTTGGGTTAAGCAGAAATTAAAGCACCGTTAAACAGACGGGAAACACCCACGCTCGTGGTGATTGTAATGTCTTGAGGGACCCTTGGATAAAGAATGAAAACAGGAAACTAAAACACAGAGAAAAGTAGCGATCTGTGTCAGTACTCGGGGCTAATTAATAAAAGTCACGCAAAGCTGTGGGTGCTTTATGGGCTTCATTCATATTGACCGAGAGTGAAGGCAGGACGGATGTCTTTTCTGATTAGTCTCAAGAAAGTCTAGATGCTGTTCATGTTCAGTGGCGCAAACGAATGAAAAGAACTCAAAATTCACTTTTCAGTTTTGTATTAATTTTTCCATCCAACTGCGGAATCTTTACATTTGTCACCTTCTCCAATATATTAAAAGCTCAAAAACACACAGATAAATCTCTCAGGAAGTTGTGCAGTAGTCACAAAGATTCTGGGCTAATTGTTTGAAATTTAAACGTTTTCCATTAAATAAAAACTTGAATGCTTGAAGTCATATTGTTTGCATATGGAAAGGAAATGTTTTCTGCGGGTATCAGAGTGAGAATGTTCAGATATAAATGGATAATAAATTTATCCTTTTCCGGCGAAAATTGTCTCAAGCTTGTAATGTAGTCAGTGGTTATATAATACACCTATAATACCAAAAAAAGATGGATTTTTTTGTGTGTTACAACTCTGTGTAGTCTTTTATAAAAACAAGAGCAAGTTTATTCTTAGTAGTGTTAATGACTCGTTCACACTGCACGGAACCGGGACCGGGACAGGGACTGGGAAAAAATGAGTTTGTATATATTATGCAGAACTGTTCACATTGCACTGAGACAGGGGCAGGAACCTGATCCATTGTTTCCTATTGTGCCAGTCCCGTTCCCTGTCCTGGTCCCGGTTCCGTGCAGTGTGAACGAGCCATAAGACTGGTAAGTGAATTACTACGGATTTGTACATGATTATTGAGAATTCCGTACTTTGTACCAAGTTTTTTTTAAAGTTAATATTAAGTATCAATGCCTAGTAATAAGATGAGAGATTAATTGACACCCGTCCTTGGGATGGGTCTCCAGCTTGTAGAACAGGAAACATTGACAAAAAATGGCGGATTTGAGCCAATTTTTTTTCCAACCTGCAGGTATCACAGATATAGCCTTTCTCACGAAAGATAATTTCCATTCTCACTGAATGGCTGAATTATCTCAAAAGCAAAGGACACAATTTGGTGAGAACGTGCGCAAACATTTCAGCCATCAATACTAGGTATCAAAAGTGCGTCTGTATCTTTACCATGATACTTCAGTCAAGTCTCCTTTTTCAAATCATGTTCATTTTCCGATACCTGACGGCAGAGAAGTATGTGAGCCTCTGGCCTAAGACGATCAATATGTAACGGCCTTGCATCATGTAACAACCATGTGAGGTTTCACATAGCTAATCGTCACCATCAAAGATCCACAGTATCTCTTAATCCCTGCTAATATCTCGTTGATTATATTTCATACATCGTTTCCATCTCTTTTGATTATTGTTTTCGTTCTTCCCTAGTCTGTAATTCACTACATGATAATTGCGTGTCACACAGGAAGTCATTAAGGCCGAGTCTCTTGTCTCTACACACCTACGTCTGACATTAATGAAGTAAAAGGGATGTAATTTCATGCAAAGCAGTGATTAAAGGAACGGATAGATACTTCCAAAGGTTTTATTTCCTAATAGGTCGTTTATTCTGCACGTTTTAGGTCAAGCATTTTGTCAGTGCAAAATATAAACGGTTAAATGTAGTGACAAATAAATGAATAGTAATGGGAGATGGCGTCTACTATTTGGCCGCAAAAGGGAATTTGACTATTCAAAGGTTCCAATGTACACGGTACCCGTGAATATCCATTAGAAATTGAAGAGGATAAACACGAAGACATTTTTATTTTACAAGTACACTAATTTGATATTGTTAGTATTGTTCTGAAATATTGATTTTGCAGGTAAATACACGCGTATCAGATCACCTGGGACTGAGTTACTACGTGCCTTCACGGTTACGTAAAATTCCAGACAGTCAGAAACTGTACACTCCGAGTCCGCATGACGTCACGTTCTATCTGGATTTCTCGGGCTTCTTGCCAGGTGTGATATTTTTATAGTATCCAGAAAATGCGTTCATGTGTCAGATGTAACGCCACGGCGTAACATTAAATCAAATAGTAGCTATGTTTTCTTGATGAATTTATTAAAGAGTCTTCAGTGCGACCAATATGTATCCTTTCCTCTTGACTAATTTTTCCCGTGTAGATGACAAAAAGCTAACATGCGTTTTCGCGCTGGTGTCTCAGACGGTTAGTTTTAAGCGTACAATATTCAAAGTTTTCTTATGATTGTTTTAATAAAATTAATTTATGGGAATTTTAGATGGATTATTTCACCGGATACTGACCCGTGCTATCAGGTGGTCCCAGGAATGCGGGGGACACGAGCCTCAGCTGTACTACAGAAGAGCCAAATTCTATCTGGATGACGAACACGACTATGTATTAGAGATGGCGCCACTGCATTTTGCTAGAATAAGCGTAATTTTGATTTGAATTTGCCTTTTTGGGGGGACAGGTAAAATATTATGGGTTAAACTGAAGGAAGGTCCGAGACAGAGCTTGCATAAATTGAATTCAATTTATTGACAAGTAATACTCCAGTGTTATTTACATAGGATTATGGTAAGGCGCGGCCTCATAACTGTTCAAATTTTATCATTCACTTATTATTTTTCCATTTTGTTTAGGTGACAGTGTTGCGCATGGTAGACCTAGACGATTCGGAGGATTCATCCGAAGAAAACGAGGATAAGATAATGCCACCTCCCAAACCTGCTGCTTGTGCAAAGGTTTAATTTGAAGAAATAATTGTTGAGAGATTCAATTCTAAATTATCGTAGCGACTCAAAAACTTTTTGCAACAAGTTTTTCCCTCGGATTCCAGTACCAGTACTGATGGCAAAGAGAACCCTGTTGAAAGGCATTGGCACAACTAGACTTATAATGCTTCCCTATTCTTAGTCATGTTTCCATTTAATATCCCCTTTATCTTGTGTATAGGTACGTAACTTCCTGGAGACGACGTTATCGGAGCTGCGTGAGATGTGGATGAAGCGGACCACGTACAAGGCGACCGTAGCGTGCACGTGCGACAAACTATGCTCGGAACACGAGCGTCAGACCTGCACAGATAACCAGTGCCTTCACTTCCTGCTGCTGGATGAGTGCCTTGCAAACAAGGTACCTTCATGCCTCCTGTAAACTTACCTTTGTTTCCACATTGGGATTAAAACGATGAGCGTATCTTCTTACCACGTTAAAACATCACTAATGAGACACCTTTAATATTCACAGTCTGTAACTTGGTGCCATTTCTTCTACACTCATGTACAGAAGTTACTTAAAATTATGAACTCCCTTGCCATTGGTGCTTTTAGGTTGTTCTTTGTGAACATCGTCGAATCAAAACAACACAATTCAGGAAATGGTTTCCCACCCCTGTACCTGTAGGTGAGTGACGATGTATTCTTGTAGGATTCTCTGAATGATCGTTTTGAGATGTGGACATTTGAAAATAAAAAAATCTGATATGCTTCATTTTATGAAAGAACATGTGTACTTTCTATGATCATATTTAGCATTTGCCGGTACCTACGATACTAAGAGCAGTTTTTTGAGATCATATTTCGAAATTGTGACCAAATTATGAAAATATTTCTATTTAAAGTGAAAAAAGGACCGATACTTCCTGACTCGGTGGCCAAGGAGGATCCGGAGTCACTGTACGGGAACATAGAGGTGTGGAAGGGTGCTGACATGCCGTCGTGGGTCAAATCTGCTGCCAAACTACTCAATGGGGGATCAGACGGACAGGACTGGACCGCACTAGCAAAGAAACTCGGTAAGATAATTAGGTTTTCATGTGTACTATATGCTAGCGGGATTTTTGGGTTTACGACTGTAGACTAAGTTGGTCTTTCTTAGATTTAATTATTAGGGGTGGAGAGCCTGCCACATTTAACATTCCACAGGATATTTGTTTCGAGTTAGATGCCATTGCAATCTCAGTATTTGTTTTACAGGGTACAAGAAGGGTAAAATAGATAAGTTGAATGAGGACTTGAACCCAGGTCTTGCACTCATCACCGACTGGATCATTGCCTCCGGTAACACTGCACTGTCTGTTGACATGCTGCAATCATGTCTGGAACAAATGTCTCGGGATGACATTGTGGAAATTATACAGAAGGGACAAGGTACGTAGTCTCTTCCTGGCAAAACGTAAGCCGAGAATGTAATAAAATATAATTTAGCCTGTCTTTTACCTATGTTCTAAAACTCTGTAAGTTTACGCTCAGGTGGTAAAAGGTATTTTAGCTACTGCATATTTCTGGAAATGCATGTTGTAAAGGGCCACCCAGTGAAGGTTTCGGGTAACGGAAGTATCGTTCAAGACAGGTTCTCCCATATGTGCCCTGTCACTTTTCTTTTCAATTGACATCCTTTTCATATGTACTTTGGGCAACATTTATCCCTCCCCGGGTATTTCCTGCACAAAACTTCAATATGCTGTAAGGTGATTGTTTTGTTTGTCAGAATCGGAGGCAGATCCGGCTCAAGTCTTTATTAGTTATCAGTGGGATTCTCAGGATGAAGTCAATTCCCTGCGAGATAAATTAGAGAAGACTGGATTTTCCTGCTGGATGGATATTGGACAGATGGGAGGAGGTGACCAGCTTTACGCCAAAATAGACGAGGCTATTAGGAACTGCAAGGTAAACATAGTATGCTTATTGGCTTAATCGTCTGTGAAAGGATGACTCCAACGTTCTTCAATATTACATTTTTAGTCGCACCTGCAAGCGCAGATCAACTTATCATCTCACTGTTGTGTCTGTATGCTTGCTGGTTTGTTTGATTGTGTGTGCCAATTTGGAATTAATTTCCAATTATTGTTACCAGATGGCTTGCTTGTCTGTGATGTCAAAAAAGTAATTTCTATTCATCGGAGGAGCATTTTCTCTGCGTTTAAAGTTTTTAAAAGGGAAAATTCGTCATCATTCGTCTTCGTCATCTATTACGTAAACTTTTGTTGTAGTCTACAATTGAGAGCATAACCTTGTCCCGAGAAAGTAAATACATTTCAACTTACTGTTTTCAAGATGAAATACATAAACTTACTGTTTTCAAGATGAAATACAAACATTCTTGTGTAATGCTCCAGTGTATGTTCCTTAATATGAAAGTCTCAGTTAAAGAATTCGTCAAATTTATTTGCAGGTTGTAATAGCTTGTGTAACTCCGAAATATGTAGTGTCGCACTACTGTAACCGTGAGTTAGCGCTGGCTGATTTGGTACGGAAGCCAATTATACCTGTGATGTACGAGAAAGTTCCCTGGCCGCCGCCTGGAGGAATGTCCCTCATGTTCTCTCAGCTTCTGTACATTAATATAAAAGGTATGGTGGCAATTTTGTAATTGGTGCTGTATGATAACCTGTGCCATTTCGACGATATTCATGTCTCAAAAGGGGCGATCATCCAGAAACTATAACAGAAGTAGAATTACCTTTGTTAACAGTGTGATCTTGTGGAGAAGTAATTTACTTCAATAATATCAAATTACAATTTGCTGCATGCTGCTATGAATAGTTTATTTTCAAAGCTCAGTGGATTTCAGCTTCACTTTTAATATTTTTAGGTGTAGGAGGACACGGAGGATCTGGGATTCATGCAGATCTGGAGTCTAAATACCAAGAAATAATCCAAAGAACGTCCGTACATGCCAAACGTGAGCCTCGTGCTACAGTCGACCTGTCACCCAGAGACGACGGGGGCATGAAGCCCTTTAGTTACGATGCACTAGGAGAAGAACGTATCATAGAGATCAGTACCCCGAGTCCAGCCCAAGCCCCACTCATGTTGCCTGGTTACGGGAGTTTAACAATGCAGGTTTGTACCATGTCAACCGTACTGTGCAGTGTACTCTGCCTAATAAGGCCCCATCAAAAAGTACACAGAAAAACTGTTTTAAAAGACAGATGACCTAACTGTGAAGGGCCACTTGACCTATCAATAAATGAGTAGAAATACTAGCAATTGACTTGAAAACGTTGTCATGAAAACAGGCAGTATTTGTACATTGTCTATTCCTGAATTGATACGTGTTGCAAAAACCAGTGTGAGTAAGCCTATGAGTTTGAAATACATTAGTATTTCAATTGAAATCATCATAGTAAACTAAATAAATGATGTCTGCACTCACTTGGATGCCCACTTGTGACTAAGTCTTTTCAGTGCAATTTGTTGACAGGGTATGCGGCGAATTGGTACACCAAGGGGGCAGCCGAGTACCCAGAGCTACGTCAGCAGGTCACCGTCCCAGCAGGAGATGCGGAACACCGCGGCATCACCAGCGCACAGACCGGGGGACCGCTCGCCCCACAGGGACCCGCAGGGACAGCCGGTCGAAACGGTTCATGTCACGAAGTGCACTGTCTGTGTTATACTTTAAACTTGTTATTGCTGTGTGTCAAGATGCCCCAGGTGACGGGTGGGCCGTAGTGCCCCGCCCGTATTTTATTTCAACGACGTCCTCAGATGGTTCTGATGAAGACAACCGCTTTCTTCGTTGTGTGTGTGGAGGCGATCATCGATGAAAGTGTACTTTGTATGGGATCATTATACTAATACATTATTTGAACTAAGAGGAAAAGAAATTTTTCTGTTGCCGAGGACTGACAAACATAGTGGGATTACCACAATAATGCTACTCAATCATAAAGTTGTGTTTTTTGTCCATGGATGAACAAAACACTGTGACTAAGAATTCCGGAGACATTAATGTCAACATTGCATTTAGTGAAATCTGGTTCGTGTATGGGTGCTTCACTACTTTTTTGTTGGATAAATATCAACATTTTGAATTCTTTGCTGAACTGGTGACCTTGAAAGGTCAATTTATGTGGAGTAAAAGCGAACACGGAAGCCAACGGTCTCTCTTGGTGTTTCGTGTCCAGAAACGTGAAATGTTCCATTGAATTTAACAATGTAATTTGTTGCTATATCGCTTTCGCGTTGGTATTTTGACTCTGTGGACAATCCCTAGGAACAATTACTGCTCAAAGCAGATTCTGTGAAAACATACTGGCCTTGATTGTGCCTTGCTATCTACTATCTACAGTGTATTTGTTCGCTGAATGGAAAACAGTTTAATTTTAAAAGAGATATTTTTCTACTATATTTGAATGTTAAAGAAGAGTTTGAGATCCAGGTGACAAATAACGAAGGAAACATGACAAATCATATTAAAGTTGGATCAATTTGAACGATCAAACTTTTCAACCGTCGCAGCACCATATCGGGGACCAGCGAGCAATAATTTTGTCATTGTTCACAAAAGTAGCTGGTCCTACAAAATGGGTTGAACATTTGCCGAAATGAATAGCATACTATGTACTTGTTACACAGATATATTTTTTTCTTTTACTGTTTTGCAGATAAAATGTGACCAGTTTCACTCGGTTTTAACACACAGAGACCATCGATGGTACTAAATCGTTGTATTGATGGATTTCAAAGAACAATCTTGTTGTTAGAGTTTATTTTATGAAATGTTAAAACTGTGATATTGTGGCATCACACCAGGCCTTGTGTTAACTTAAGTATCTTAAATACTGTCATTATTTGGAGATAATCTCATGTTGACATCATATTATAAACATTTATTCTGTATCGTTAAACATTTTGTTCTAGTCAGGATTTTTGCATTCAGAGGAGTGCACCTTTATTTATCAAAATGTAAAGGTGCATAAATTGTTGCAAAAATATTCATTCACCAAAAATAGAACAGAATATTCATTCTATCCCGCCCCCAAGAGATGAAAAATTGGTGCTTGACAAAATGGGACCAGAGGGTTGAGTTTCTGATGGTTTTGTTAATGTTTGTTTATGTTTTTTTCCATGTTATTTATGACACAATATTTCCCGATCACGTATCTTTAAGTGTGCGTACGTTGGGCAAACAATATCCAGTTGATGCACATAAAAGTGTGCAATCTTTTTTCTTTCGTTTATTAATTTTACGCTGATTTGCATGCTCATCAAAAGTCATAAAAATGCTATGCGGCATTGCTACAAAAAATTATGCTAAAGTGAATTTTACTTAGTCCCTAAATGATCTGTGTGTTTATATTTTTGTGTGTACATTTTTCATGAATTGCTACTGTTCACACATCCACAAACGCAAAAATCCAAGAGTGTGGATGAATCACAAGAACCCCGACAAAATGTGACGATCGGACCAGCGGCACAACATTTTGTTTACGGTCATTCCATTGCGTGGCAGCCTGTCAATTTTAGATCAGAAACTTTTATCCATCGCATTATTAACAGATTAATAAAGGTATAAAGAATTCTTTCGGACAGTCATCTCATTTTTACAACCATGTCCTTCCTGTACACTACTTGACCGTGAGATAGAGGTTCATCCTTAGAGTGAAATTACATTTGCCCAGCAGCAAGTTCAGGAAATGTACAACACAAACAACGGACATTGTCAAAACAATACAGCTATGCTCTAAATGGGATAAAAAGGTTTTTTTCTATTGAAGTCCCTCAAATTCTCTGTGATCTTGTTATGCCATCCTGTACATGCTTTATTCAAATAAGATATCAATGGTCATATGTTGAATTTCAAATCTTTCTGAGTGATATTACGTGTCATATGACAAGAACCGTAATTAAAGTTCACACAGATAAAAAGTGATTGTTGTTAAATGTAGTAATTTTCTAAGTTTTATTTTGTGCCTGTTTAAAACGTAGCAGTTCCCTATTGTAATAAGGTGTAATTTTGGATAATTAATGACCTTGAGTCAGTGCGTATTCATCTGATCCTGACATCATGGAGAAGATATGGGGTATCGTTTGTTTAAGTCCAGGACACTACTGATGGAAATTACATGGTTGTTGGTGAAAATAAAGGATCTTCTGTTTAAATTTGCAAACACCGTCATTTCTTTTGGAAATTCATTAAAATTTGTGATCAGAAATTTAGGCTGAGACACAGGGCATCCTTTATGTCACTGAAAGGCGGCACAATTGAAATTTGTGAGTTTCCCTTTGGGGGCGACATGTACATATATTTTACCAAGTATAAAGCCTTGTTCACACGTACCAACACCACAATTGTGCCCGTTAAAGTTTTAACATTGTGTCATAGTACCCATTCTGCCCGTCAACCATTGACACAATGTTAAAACTTTAACGGGCCGAATTTCGGTGTCGGTACGTGTGAACAACGCTTTGAGACGAGGGATTTGTAGATTACATTCAGATTAAAGAATATGTGGCAACTTCCCATCTTCCCTGCGTCGTCCGGTCGATAAAGAAGTTAATTAGGAACAGAATCGTTTGAAAATTAATGATCACAGGTCTTGAAGAGGTTTATATTAAGACTACATGCTTCACTGGCATACATTTTACATGATTGATACTCAGCATTTCCATTATATTTGTTAACGCATAGAATAAACGTGTGAAAAAAGAGGCACCATTGTACTTAAAAACAAACGTATCAATGAACCTTTACATCCAAATTAAAAGGGAGCCTTGTATTAATGGGTTACTTTCAGTTTGTAACGAGTTCAAACACTTTCCTAGATTTACAGGGGTTTTGTTTGTACCATCCGTTGCGTGTCTCTATTTCGTGGTAGCAGTTCCGAAACTGAAAATGGAATTTAATTTAAGAAGTACTTTTGTATTTATTTGAACAATTATGTTTGTTCATTTGAAATTTAAAATATCTTAGTATTTATTTTATTGTCATTTTATATATTGTAGCCAATTATCAAAGTTCATATTTCCTTCTTATCTGCACGGTCAGTAATTATTTTTGTTGAAATGTAAAACAAAGGAAATTTAAATAGGAAACTAATAAATATTGCAAAAAAAAAACATTTTTGAGTGTGTGTGTATTTTAGTGTTATACGAATTTGAATTGTTTGGTAACTATTGAAAATATTTTACTGAACAAGAAAGTCCTCCTGCGTGAACGCAAGAGGCATACCGCCCGCTGCATAGCCGACTTGTACGGGGGGGGGGCTCAGTCCTCAGGCTGTGGGACTCAGTAACCCCCCCCCCCGGCTGTGGGACTGAGTACCCCCCCAGCTGTGGGACTGAGTACCCCCCCAGCTGTAGGACTGAGTGCCCCCCTCTGGCTGTGGGACTGAGTACCCCCCCCCCCCGGCTGTGGGGCGGAGTATGCCCCCCTGTGGACAGACTGAAAACAATACCTTCCCCATCCTTCGAATGCGGGCGGTAAAATTATGGTAAAGATGCTGTTAAAACTAAACTAAGAACAGCCACAAAAGTTCATAAACTGGTAACATTCTACGAATAGTGTGACCGATGCTCAATTCAATTTCCATAGTGATCGCAGGGGTAAATTGTTGGTCATACTTTACTTTTTCGTTCACAGGTTCCGTAATATTCAAAGAAAAACGTTTCCAATTGTGACCCTGGTAATTCTGTGGTGAAGTATGTATATTCAACTTCCAACGAACTTTCCCTTCAATACTGTGTATCGTCATGCGTTTCGTGTGACCTCAGCTGTGTCTGAATCACTCGGCATAGGTGTATGTACACGTATGTATTTTACTTACCTAGATTTCTATGCTAATTTACTGACTTCGATCAAAGCTGACTTAACAATTGGCGGCATCATTAATACACAATATGAATCCAAATGAAAACCTATGCAAACTGGGCCACGGTTGATTTTAATGTATTCTCATCATTTGCTAATCACACCTGTTTGTATTTGTCAGTTTTATTGAAACAAAAACGAAAAGAAGATTCTGCATTTTCATCACCACTTAACCAGTTAGCAGTAAAATTCCATTGGTTATCAGAACCTGGTGATTTTAATCTTCGGGATACGTTAAATTGTAAGGTGAGTTGGGAAATTTTCATAGCATTTAATGTTAGCATCAATTGGAAGCGATGTAGTCTGTATTTTCCTTGTGTAGTGTTGAAGCTGTCTTTTTCCCCGTCCTTTGTTTGTAAAAATATGAACTGTGATAGTTTAATTAAAGATACCAGAGCCTTAACCTAATCAAGATGGAAAAAGATAAACTCGTGCAATAGACTTCTGTTCAAGCTTTCACCTACTTGAAGTTCATTCGAATTTTTTAATGTAGAGTCCTTTGTCAGAATACGCAGAGAATAGAAACAAACTTATCCAATTTTGTTTTCTGCAGTTACAATTACGAACATACATGACCGATTTATTTTTGTCTTTTTTTTGTTTATATTGTTCTTTTTGTCTTTTTTTTGAAAGATGCATAGTTTTGGAAGACACCATTATCGTGTTTGTTGCCAGAGCGTATCATTGTAGAGTAATCTATCATACATAATGTGTATACATACTTTTTTTCCTTGATTCGGTTTCGTAAATTTGACGCCTCAACAGGTGAAGCAGAACTTAACTATTCTTGATCCAAACCTTCCGTAACAAGTGTCAGGAAACAGGGTAGTAAATGTGATGGACTCTCATGAAAGGTGACATTGCCTACGCCTCCGAAACAGACCGCGAGAAATGAAAGAAATTGTAAACCATTTACGAGTAGTTCTTTGGTTAAATTTTCAGCTTGCGTCAAATACATTTATGCAAAGCTATTTTTGGAGTTCGAATCCTGACAGAATTCTTCAGACGAGCCTCATAGATGCTCTCGATTAAATTAAACTGTCAAAAGTTCCTTGTGCTTATACAATAGCGGCCTACAATTCGAACTGTGCACTCAATTCAGGTAACATGATTCTACAGACGAGGCTTTAGAGACAGGAGAAAACATAAGGCCGAAAAACATTCAACAATTGGACTAATAATTTGCGCGCGAGTGGTGAGTACCAGCATGTTTATTTTTGTGAACTGAGGAATCAAAGGATTCAGTATGATTAGATCCCCATTGATAAATCATCCGATGTTGAATTGGTTATTTTTTTCAGGCTAAATGCTATAAATTTGGTGATGTAGTTTTACATGACGCAATGCTTTACTGGTGTTAAATTAAAATTTGCAATTATAAATGTCTTTGTGCAGGAGACCATTTAAATTGTAAGGTGTTCTATGGTGTCAAGATCACTTCATAATTCTTGCTCTTCAAAAACATCATTTTCCAGACAATTAATTTCCCTTTCTGTGACTTTGCCAATAAATGCCACCCTGAATAGCTGTAAAATAATATTTTGGTAATTTTTCATTTAAGAAAAACTGGATTGTCTATGCAAACTGAGCTTTTGTTTGTTTCATCAATTGTCTTGAATAATTTTGAGAATATTTCGTCGATGATCACGTCAGAAATTTTATTGATACTGCAGGGAGATGATTCAATTCTTGTTTTTTGATATCATAACTTTCCTCGTATGAAAGTTTTGAATTAGGCAGTTCAGATTTGTATGTCATTGGTATCGGGGATATTATTTGTTGCATATCTTGGAAAGGGAAAACTTAATCCACATCATTCACTTGGGAATTAAAACCCAAAAATAATATGAAATGTATGATATTAAATTAAACCCCATAATGAACAGTATGTGAAATTCGTGGACGGTGGATTCAAAACCACCTGTTGGTCTCTGTTGGTATTCACGCAATACATTTTCAATGACGAAGCATTTTGGACAAAACAAATCTTCATTTGCATTTTCCAATAACCTGGAGAATATGTGACATATTTCATCAATAACAGCATTTGTTATTGCATATTGCACATGAGCATGAGCTGTCCAAATGAAATAGTGACGTGGAATAGTCAATACTTATCAAGTATAAATTGTAAATTTTGCATCCTTACATTTTGAAAATTAAAGATCCTTGCAATATTTAATGAATTAGTGGAATCTATCTGAAGATCTTTTCTTACCTTGTCGTACACTTTCCTGCATCCGAAATAAAGCTGCGTAGTAAACAAGCAAACCATTGTGTTTATTAAAATCTTGTTAATCTTGTTTTATCCTTTACTACTTTCACTTTTACCCCGGAACAAAAGAGATTTAAGACACTAAAATTTGGCTAGAAATATTTATCAATTTTATTTCTTCAAATGGCGAAAAAGCTTCACTTCGCCCAGACATTTCTTCCGAAAAGTATTTCAGTTGAGTTGCAAAGGAACCGTTCAACCATTTTAAGTTTTGAACAAAAATTCATGGACGTTCAAAATATTAGGATTTTACATATTTTGAACAGATATTTGTTAACTTGACTGGCTTTCGCTGCTGCAACGCACCTTGCACAAACAGCATCACTTGCAGTTCACACATTAGCTGATGCTGCTGGCTGGCTGCCGGTTAAAGGCATCATTACCAAACTCGGAATCATCATCACCACAATAGGAAAATCATCTGCAATTAGCTCTTATTTACATGCAAAATAATTTGAAGCAATAAAACTTATTTTAAAGCTCTGTTTCTATTACTGGAGTTCTGAACAGACGCCAATAATGGAACATTCAGGTAAATATGAAATTATGCAAGAATCTGGTGAGATTTTCTTGAAATGTATTTCTTTGCATAAAAGCTACATTTTTGTAAGCTAATTTAAGTGATGATAACTTCTGAAAATGTACAATAGCAAATTAAGCTTCCATATTAAATGCGCACATTCCATTTTGAAGCCCAGTTGGAAATACTGTTGTGTGTGTATAACTTGTTGCTATGTTGCGACATTTTCATTAACGAACCTGGGAAAACTAAGTGATATGTGTTCTCTAATTTTTAATGGAAGTATTTTAGTTTTTTTTTTTTTAATTTTTGGAGGACACATGTCCTTTTTTGTGGGGCCACTGATACCCCTGTTTCGGACTTCTGGTGACGTCTGCCCTGGGTTTCAAAGCCATGGTGGTTCCCTCACTTGCGTCCTTCCTCACCTGTGCACAACGGTATTTTAGTTATTGTTGTTCAAGTTTCTTTTTAAAAAATGCGAAACAAGATTTCCGTCAAATTTTGAATGGATTTTATTCATTGCATGTGACATGTACGTAATCAATTCCAAATTAAATGTATAAAATCTTAAATCGAGTGGCTCAAATTGGCGATGAAAATTTTAATAAGCATTCCAATGAAATATGGAGTTGTGGATTTACTACCGCGAAGTTGCTGTAGTTCTGAAAAAAAAATCTGGTTTAATGGTTGAAGAAAAAGGGTTAACTGATACAGACTGTAACCCATTTACTGGAGAACGCCTTCTCCTGTGAGTGGATTGGATGGAGACTAGAAACGCTTGAAAGGCAATATATTTCCTTAAAATGACACGGTCTGAGATTAAAATAACGGTTCTGTTGTATTTTTCAGACGATCCAGCACACATGGGGAACTGCACTTGCGGCCAGGTATGTTTCCGTAAAAAATTATAATGTGTGTGATTTTTAAGTAGACTATCGTTATAAGGATCAAGATGCACTCGAGTTTTCCCAAAATAAAACAAATCTGACACTTCTGGCATTATTGTACGAAATTGACATCAAGGATGTCAAAAGCAGTGCAAAATAAAGTTGCCTTCAGTGGGAATCGAACTCACAACACCAACCATGAATGGATTAAAAGGCAGATGCCTATTCCACTCTGCCACCCAGAATGTATGTGTTGAATAGAAGAGCCTTACACTGAACTTTGTTTCATGCTCTACTTCACTTTTTGGACTTGGATCATTTCTAGATGCAATAGAGCATGAATTTATAAGAGTCTGGAAATCTGAGACTGGCAAGGAATGACAGATTGGCTGAGTGGGCAAGGGTAATTCAGTGATGGTTGGTGTTGTGAATTTGATTCCCACTGGAGGCAACTTTATATTTGCTGATTTTGAAACCCTTTAATATCAATTTTGTACAAAAATGCCAGAAATGTCAGATTTGTGCTATTTAGGAAAAACTCGAATCTCTGCGTTCAGGGCGAAATGTTATGGGTTGGCCTCAAATAATTTATTATTACTTTTTCACTGAGTTTCAATGCAAAAAAAAGGTTATCATTTTGATCATCCTTGACAGGATGAAATTTTGAGTGAAAAATTATTCCACTGTGATTCTTAGTTTCACAATTGATGTAATTGATGGGAAAAGTTGGCCGTGAAATTGACGTAATTTGACCATTAAACTTCTGTTGGGAAAAAATAAAGATGATTTTCCATGCAAACCAATTGGGCACATGCTTAGCTTCGAACTTATTCGTGAAACTTCCGTAAATTTTTTCTGCTGTGGCTGCATAAGCAAATTTATATTTGTGAATCACGACTGGTGATTATTGTTCGTACAGTACCTAATGGTCAACCACCACCTGCATCCGTGTACACAAATAAAAAATGCTTATTGATGTGAAAATCTGAAATAAAATCTATGTACTGGGACTATTTATTTTAACGACGATCAGTTTATGCTCATGTTGAATTTAAGTCGTAATTACGCTTTAGAAACATCTGCGTGTGACTCAATAATCAATACTGTACTGCAAAGAACATAGTGTGAGTTAATGTCTGGAAATATAAATTTACATCGTCAATTTTCATAAAGTAAAATCTGACAGGAGCGGATTTGTGGGGGCAGGGAGCCATGACAAAAAAAAAAATTCCAAACACCCGATGGACATTCAGCACACTTGAAAAAATAAGTTTCGACCGGGTCGACATAAGTTAGGTCAAAAATTAAATAAAGCTTGCTTAATGTCCAAGATATTTATTCTTATATACCCGAATATCTGTTTAAATCAATTTTTTCAACGACGGAGAACCGTTCATTGCAATAGTCATTAAACTGCTGAACCTCAGCGTTAATGTGTACATCTACGTCAATAGTCAAGCCATTGTAACTGTCAAATTCCAATACAAATAAACAATGATAAAATACAACATACAAAGATTTTCAATAATTTATGCTGAACATTTTGACAATCTATACTTCCGTGTTTGAATCTCATTGAAATAGCAGGCCTGGGCCTATTTTTTGCCTGTTAACATTTCAATGCAGAACATAGTCATATTCTGCCTGTAACCGGTTATTTCAATGAGAAACGTCGAAAAACAGTTACATATGTGGGTAACAGCTGAATGGAACATTCTCAGCCAGTTATTGCATCCCGTTGTTGAATTGCGAATGCAATATTTCGGAAATAGATATGAATATGATTATACTAGATTTATTTATTTATTTATACAGTGTACTTTGTGCAAATTTTGACTTTGTGTTAAGTTTTATTTTTTACCCCAACAGAAGAATGTTAATTGTGATTAGATCAATTAACATTCACCATTACTTTCGAACTGAATTACGGCAAATAAAATATTCGAGTTTTTTCAAAATTACTGTAATTTCACAAATCAACACTGGTACAACCGAAAATATTTGGTGAACTGAAATTAATTTAGCACTAAAATCAGTTCACCAACAACTATAACACCAATAATAGTTGCAGTACTGAAATAAGTTTACCTGTTTACAGTAGCATTACCATTAGTTCAGTGGTACTACTTTCAGTGTACTAAATTTGACTGACCATTAACTGTTGACTGGTATTAATTAATCAACTTGCTATGGTACACTCTTACCAGTCTAGGAAATTACAGTGTAATTACCGTAAAGACTTTTGAAAAAACTCAATTGTTTGACATTACTTCATCGACATCCCAACTTCTATTGTACTTTTTCGTAAGCGAAATTTACTTTCGCAATAAGAGATTCCGCCAGATCTGTCAGGTTAAAAATAGGGCTACTCATTTGTATTTGTGCACACAAAAATTACTTTAATCAGAAGTTATGATTTCATATTTATCATATGAAAGATAATTACTTCAATATAGTAAATATACGAAAAAAAACTCACTTGCAAAACTTTTAAATAAAAATTTACATTTGGACCCGAACTAGCAGAATCGTGCAGATGTTTCGCGAAAAACTCGAATGGGGAACTGAAAGTGAATAAATACATAATTCCTACCACTGGTCAATGAGTTTTGGTTCCATGTTACTTTCTCTATATACTATATACCTTAACATTTACTCCAAACATAAATGATGAACAATAATTTTATTTGCCTTTCTGTTGTAGAAGGAAAAGGGGCCCAAGTTGGTGAAACAAGTGTCGGATCCCTACAAGTACCAATGGGAACAAAACGTTATAGACACAACGATCATGAGTACTGGCAAGGTACGATATTATAAACTAAACGTCACTAAAAAATCGTTTCTCACTCTTTACCGATTAGCATGAGTGAAATACTTCTTTTTGAACAAATTTTAAAAAACAAAAACTACTAAAGAAAATGTGGACTCAGCTTCAGTGAAAACTCACCAAGGACCAAAATATCTTTTTCAACACGAGTGGTTTAAATGTATCAACGTAAGCAATTTAAAAATGAACATTTGCAGGTTACGAAAGCGGCTATGATCGGTTTGGAGGATGGTGCGTTGCGGGCTTGGTCACCACCCAACTTCATCCCTGAGAAACAGTGCATTGACGACATCATCGACGCATTTAACGGTGACACGGCTGGATTGGCCGAGCGAGGCATCAACGTCGGATGCGGATGCTATCCTTCAGTCCCCGGCAAAATGGATGATGATGGGATATATGGCAATGATGGACACAGAGGTTTGTTTCAATCCATAGTCCACAATCCATTCAAATATCATTACCATAAAATTCAGCGTCAAAGAGTTTAGTCTGGTGACTGGTTTCCTTTTCACACACACTTCACAGAAAATTGTTGCGCACTGCTACACGTAGCAACTTCACATTGCAGAAAGTTACGGAACACTGCTATAAATCTCATAAAAAGTGGTGGAGAGTGAAAATGAAAAAAAAACCGGATTTTCCAAATCACAATTAATGTCAAAACTATCAATTGCGGAAAATGTCTGCACTTCAACATTAATAGGCTCGTGGTAAATCATTCACACGAAAGCCTGCTTCAATTGTAAATGTTTAAGGTAGTAAATCTACTCATCTAAATACATTTCTCATCAGTGATTTCAAATAATGTCTATCTTCGCTGGTCTCATCGCAATCATTACCATGTCTTAATATAAAATTCTTAGATAACACAAAAATGACGCAAAATACTAGTTACAAATATAGATTGGCAATTTTACCAAAAAACTAGTTTTGTACCATGTACATACGCCACAAATATTATAATGAATTTGATGAGATATACTCTAGAAATGATGACATGACTGGTGCAATTGTCATAGACACAATGCAAAGTCTTTGCACCAAGTCAGTCTAATGAATTGGAATCCTGTTGTTGATAGGCCCACTTTAAATGGTTGGGCAAAACTTTTTGGAAAAACATGAAATCTCAGTATTCATAGCCAGAAAATTTGTTCCAACTTTAGGGCTTGTTCACACTGTGCGATTTTTTATAATTACGACTGCGATTTGTTTTTTGCTTACAATGAGCCACATAGGAGCTGATGATGTTGTCACAGTCACACAGTGTGAGCCATTGAATTCTGTACAACCCATTTGTTGCGACAAGAAGAATCGCAGTCGCAATCAGACAAAAAACGCACAGTGTGAATGAGCCTTTACCATTGAAAATCGTAATGCACAGACCAACTTATCCTGACAGTCGAGTTTTTCTATAGTTCATCATTTTCTGGCAAATCCTGCCAGCATTTGACATACAATGAGTCGCAACCATTGAATGTAAATCCTGGCAGAATTCTGCCAGGATTTGCCAGAAAATGACGAATCATAGAAAAACTCGACTGGCGATGTTAACTTTGGTGTGCATTATGTAACTTCGTCTTTAAGATAAAAGTGCGTTGTAGAATTTCTACTATTTAGATAAACGTGTTTGCACTGTGCATTTCAGAATACTCAGCAGCGTCAATTTCTGACGCGTAAACTTCCAAAAAACATTCAAAATCATTGCTATTCATTTGAAAACTGTTGACCATAATCAAACTACTAATGATCAGTTTTCTTATTATAATAAATTTACATAGATATTATATAATGTCAGTGGTAACAGAAGTTTCTACATGGTAAATTTCCTTTGTATATTTTATTTTATCGTGTTTTGTCGATTGTTGTGCAAGACAAGAAAAATTATAACCCCTGCACAGCTGTGTAAAATTTTATTATGACATATTAATCTTCCGATATCAAAGATAACTTACTTAGATCTAAGTCAAATAATACATATATTATTTGATATTCAAAGTGATTTTCAGCAAAAATTACCGCCAATTGTATATTTTTGTTTGTAGGTGGCACTAGCGCTTTCAAGTCCAAGGAAAACGTTTTGCTCCTGGTGTTTTCAGAAAATCCAACGCTAGCGAACAGATTGGGATTGGAAGTTGTCTCAGACATGAAGGAAATCGGAAAATAATTGGCTCAAGAAGTGGACTGTACAAAGATAATTGAGTTCTAGATTAAAATATGACCAATGTTTTGTCTAAGTCACTCCGGATAATTTTGCCAAATTGTATTCATGCTTGATAAATCAATAAGTTCTTGCCAATACTTTAAATGCGATTGGTGACTTGAAAGGAAATGATGAAATCAAATAATGAAATATCCAGGAAATTGCTTGTGTTACATTGTATTCAGGTACAATGGGAAGAAGTAAACTTTGCGTGAAAATATATTGGATGCTAACTCCTGAAGTTTTCCACAAATCTGTTTTTTCGGAATTTTGTTTTGTAAATTACGACAAATGCTAATGGTGGTTCAAGCAATCTTTGATATTTTAGCCGTTTAAGGATTGTCTTTTAGACCTTAAGTTGTACATGAGTATGCACTTGTATGCAAGATAACATGATTATTTTATGCTCCATAAGAGAAAATAGACTTTGAAAGAAACATATTCACTCAAACTACTGTTATTGAACTTCGCAATCTCACCTGTACATGTCATGTCTTGGTCCGAAGTGTGGGAAAAGTTAAGTTTGTAATATTTTCTGTCTTTTTGTGTTATTTAATCGGTGCTGATGTATTTGTTTAACTTTGCTTAAATTATGTCTTCCGTTAATTTACGTCGATGACCTTCCAAAGTGTAATGGAGTATCAGTTGTTTCTCAGTATGATTACTCCAGCCTTGAAGGCTACGTCTTCCTTGTCAATTGAATAAAATAAATTGAACACACCAAAGACATTATGGAATTTGTTCTGTATTCCCAAGAATACCCCAAAATTGGCAACATTTTCTTTTGGTGTCATCTCGTGGTTCTAACAAAATAATTAACGTCAATTTTGTCTAATGTGCAGGAGAAACAATATTCTGTTTTGTATCACCTATTCAACAAAGTAGCATGTCATGCTAGTAAGTGATACAAAGACAGAAATGCACACAGACTTTTCTTGGTTTCTGTTTTGTTTGTGAGACCATTTTTGTTTCTGTTCTGTTTCTGTTTGTGGCACCCATCATCAGTGTCAAAAGGTTGGGCAAGGTTGACAAGGATCGTTCGATGTCCGGATCCAGTCACGTCCGACAAAAAGCGAACCTTTGTGGGAAATGATAAAGTTGTTTCCTTTTGAGCGACATCCTCTTTCGTTTTGTGTGAATAGAGTCTAAAAGTTGAGGATTGGTGTGGACAAGGGTGGAATTTTGATACTTCTAATTTCCTTTTGTGACGAAGTTGAAAGATTTAAGCTTTGTTCACACGTACCGACAACGAGCCGTCACCGAAATTCGGTCCGTTAAGGTTTAACATTGTGTCAAATGTTGACGGACAGAATGGGTCTGGAACCCATTCTTCCAGTCAAAGTTACCGTCACCATTGATACAAGGTTAAAATTTAAAGGACCGAATTTCGGTGACGGTATGAGTGAACAAGCCTTTATTCTTTTCTTAGTTTGATTACTACCCCCGACCCTGTATGTAGTAGGAGGGAAGGTGTTTTCAGTTATGTCTGTGATTTTGTCCACTGGGGGAAGGCGGGTGGCGCTCTATCCCATGATGTCCTGAGAACCTACCCCGTAATGCAGGACTGCTGGGTTATCCAGGCAGGACTGATCAGGAAGGATCCGCCGGAAAGGGTTGAACAAGAAAGAGGAATTTCCTTACCCTCCCCCATCCTATGGCCCTAAACACCCCCTCCCCTCTGGACCGCGACAGCAGCAACTGGTCTTGTAGGTGGTCCTTTTGCCGCAAATTTGCAGACTATTTTGCTGCTGTTATGATGACGTCAAAAAGTGAAGACAAGTCAGATGTACGTCACAAAGATTAATAGAATAGATCTGCTGTTTTTCCTTTTGACCAGAAGATTTGAAGACAGTTGAAGAAGGTTAGAATTCACTGCTTATGATCATCACTAGATCCTTGCCTTTGGTGGACTTCACTCTTTTTATAAACTGTTTGCACGAAAGGATTTGATAGTCGCATTTTGAATTTGTTCTCAGCTGCTCAGAAAATTCTTCTTTAGACCTAGATCTACTTCCACTGACATCAGTGGCAGATCAAGGATTTCTCTCGGGGGAGGGGTGGCAGGGGATGTCATCGTCTAGGACAGGACAACCAACTCTATAGATTTATTTTGCTACATGTTTCTAAAAAAACAAAACTGTAGCGTAATGATTGATCTGACAGATGTAGAAATTGCGTGTCTCTCTGAAGGCTTATCCTATTCATATTGTACAGCTGTCAGGAGTTTGCCATTG
>JBCAUG010074246.1:0-15702 GCA_038406175.1 Haplosyllis leylae | reverse complement strand
ACCCATCCCATCCATCCCCCCCCCCCAAGAAAATTATTTTTTGAAATTTTGCTCTTTTTAAAAATTTTTTTTTTGATTTTTATTTTTTTATCCCCCAGGATAGGTTTGCTACACCGCTGTCGGTATGCCTCTTGCGTTGTATTTAAATACATCTCTTTTTCAGGTGAAATTCCATGTAACAGAAACAACCCCTGTGAAAATGGAGGAACATGTTCAGGAACATTGTTAAATTATCAATGTTCCTGTTCTCAGGGTTACACAGGAACCAACTGTGAAAGTAAGAAATTATGTGAATAAATACTGTGTAAATTACATAATATTTCATGTGCATATAATCTATAGATCTATATACAGAATATAATTTTTACAAGTTCAATGATAGCTGATATAATTATGTTGAGCAGCATTTTTCTCTATTAAAGTTTTGTTCAACCATGAAGAAAGCATAGAATTTCTGTATTTTCTTTTTGATGAGAAATATAATGCTATCTACTTCAGATGAAATAACAAATTGTATTCATTTCAGATGAAATTCCTTGCAACTATAACAACCTTTGTCAAAATGGGGGAACTTGTCATGGAACAGCGTTCAACTATCAGTGTTCTTGTGCTGCAGGTTACAAGGGAAGTCACTGTGAAAGTAAATAATGAAGCAAATTCGGCTTTGATACCACACCAAAAATTATCTAGATTCGATGTTTATAATTACCGCCCGCGAACACGTACCGCGTACCCTTGGGGGTACCCCAGTCTCAGGTGGGGGCGGGGGTGGAGGGTACGACAGTCACAGGCCGGGGGTGTACCCCAGTTCTAGGTACCCCCTGGCCCGGTCAGGTTGGGGTACCCTCCCCCCGGCCAGGTCAGGTTGGGGTACCTCCCGGCCAGGTCAGGTTGAGGTACCCACCAGCCAGGTCAGGTTGGGCTACCCCCCTGCCAGGTCAGGTTTGGGTACCCCCTTCCCCGGACAGGTTACGCCGCGGTCGGTACGCCTCGTGCGGTTTCCCGCAGGAGGACTTTCTAGTTTATACTTGGGTGTTTGGAGGAGATGAAATATTTATTATATCATGATATGGCCCAGACAAATCTTGAGTTGGCTATTTTTTGAAATCATAATATAAGCCCTTGGAAGCATCTAAACAAATAGTCTCAATTGTTAAAACATACATATTGAGTCAGTCGCAATTACAAGCCCAATGTCAAAGTCAACCAATTGCGCCTTAATGACACTTTACCCTGACACGTATCCTAAATATACATAACCCATCTCTGCAGTATTGCTACCCAAAGATCATCAGCACAAATTGGTAAACCAAAGATAGTTAAAGGTTACCATCAAAGGTCACTATTGAAGGTTACAATCCAGTCTAAACTATGTTCTAATATATTTTTATGTATGTATAAATTAGCCCAACTTTATTATGATACCATCAAGTCTGGGGAAATCTCTTTCAGATGAAATTTCATGCAATAGAAACAACCGTTGCCAAAATGGGGGAATCTGTCACGGAACAGCTTTCAACTATCAGTGTATCTGTGCTGAGGGTTACACAGGAAATCACTGTGAAAGTTAGTAATGACAGGAGTCAATATGTATCTTGTTGGCTTAGTAAGTTTATCTGTTATACTATGAGCACAATATTACCCACTACAGATGAAATTCCATGCAACAATAACAACCCTTGCCACAATGGAGGGACCTGTTATGGAACCGTGCTGAGTTATCAGTGTTCCTGTCGTCAGGGTTACATAGGGTATCACTGTGAAAGTGAGTGTGTTACTCTTTGAATACTTTGTAGTTGTGCATGTATTTTACAATGAACAAAGTTGTACACATTTCAGATGAGATTCTATGCAATAGAAACAACCCTTGTTACAATGGAGGAACTTGCTCTGGAACCCTGTTGAACTATCAGTGTTCCTGTCGCGAGGGTTACACGGGAAATCACTGTGAAAGTGAGTAATAACAAGTCTTTTTATCTTGTGCTTTAAGTTGTGCAAATGTGTTCTTACAGACAAAATTATATTTATTTCAGATGAAATTCCTTGCAACAATAACAACCCCTGTCAAAACGGAGGAACTTGCTCTGGAACCCTGTTGAACTATCAGTGTTCCTGCTTGCAGGGTTACACAGGAAACCACTGTGAAAGTAAGTAATGAGACGAATTGTACTCCATGAGTACTTAGTACTTGTTCATGTACTTTACGATGAAAAACATTACACGAATTTCAGATGAGATTCCATGCAACTTCAACAACCCTTGTCAAAATAGAGGAACCTGTTATGGAACCATCTTGAATTACCAGTGTTCTTGCAGTGAGAGTTATACAGGAACTAACTGCGAAAGTAAGAAACTATTTAAATAAAATTTCAAACCTTTGTCACTCAGACAAATATTTTATTGGCATTTATGCCTGTGTAACAAAATAAAATATTTATCTCATTCAGAGGGTGGTGAATTTTAATTTCTGATTAAGAGAAGTCAGACAAAATAATTTTCTTTTCAGACCTTTTATTTGCTTGTAATAAAAACTAAGACTATTTTTGGAAACAAAATTTTATTCATTTCAGGTGAGATTCTCTGTGTTCAGGACAATCCTTGTCAAAATGGAGGAACTTGTAGCGGAACCACTTTAAACTACCAATGTTCCTGTGCTATAGGTTATACTGGAATTAATTGTGAGAGTACGTAAATAATAATTTCAGTATGAGTAATTAGATGGTTTCTTTGTTAAATACAATTCTGATTGTAAATATGGGATTTTGTCACTATTTAATAGTGGGTTTAACTAATTTTTATTGCAACCATTGGCTGTTTGTCCCTCCACCTGATGATTGATCAGTGGGATAATTATTATTTCATTTACATAACATCTGGGCTTTGTTTCATGAAATTTCTATTTCCCTCAACCCAAAAATGTAACTTACTGCAAGGCTTTCATTAAACTTTCAATTCAAATTTGCTATTGGTTCAAAGGTTTAAATTGTAGATTGGACAATTTGTATTCTTTGAATTATAATTTGTGATTCCAAAAATATTTTCAGAATAGTTTGACTTCATAACTTCTTATGAGTACACACAATTTTCTTTTGAAATTTATGTTGTTTCTTCAAAGAAAATGCTCAGGTTATTGCAAAAAAATTTAAAATATACAAAAAAAAGCAATAAGCTGAGACCAATTGATTATTTGTCATTACAATTGATTTATAGATTTATATGAGCATTTAAACAACCAGTTCTAATTATTTCAGATCCAGTAGACATAACTTGTGGAGAGGAACTGACAGGTAAGGAAGCAACAGTGTAACATTTGATTTTCTAGTGAACATAACCTGTCCAAATTGTTCAAAGATAGTGAAGTAAGGAGTTGAGTATTTTTAACACACAACACTTTGTGCTTGACTACTGCTTTGAAGGTCATTATCAAAAGAGAAAACATTTATTATTTCTTGCTTTCATTGTTTTAGGAGATACTGGAGAATTTTCAAGTCCAAATTATCCAAATAACTATCCCAATAACAAGTTGTGCACTTGGACAATCACTGGCCAACCTCAGAAGAAAATAAAAGTGATATTCTTAGACTTTGATGTGCAATTGGGAACTTTATGTTCCTATGATTGGGTGAGAGCCTTTAGGGGAAGTGAACCATATGGAAAGACTATTTTTCAGTAAGTTGCACATTCCCAAGTTTTGCTGATGTTGTTTACAACTGAAGCATTTTCTCAAATGAAGCATAAGTCAATAATTCAAAGGAAGATGAATATGTAATAAATTTTAAAATGGAATTACCCCAAAGAGCAATGGAAAATTCGTCTGGCTAATCACCAGAAAGAACACTTTGAAATTTCAAAATTGCATGGCAAGAAAGAATATGTTTCACATGACCATGTGCATTGTCTGATAATTTTTAGTAATGTTTTGAGGGAATTATATTGTAACTTTCTGTTTTTTTAAGAAAAAAATCAACATTTTGGTTATTTCAAATTGGCTTCTTTATTAATAGTAAATGTAAGGCATCGAGGTAGCGATTAATTATCCCCAAGACAGCCTGCAGTGCCTTCACCAGTGCGTGTTTTACCAAGCATGCAATGTGCACGACATATCTGTATTTGGAGACTAGTCTGCCAAAGCAGAGAAGTCATGACACTTTCAGTTTAGGCACCTTCTCCTAAAACTGGTGTCTAGATACTACCATTTCCATGCATCGTTGGCTTCGCTAATCCTGTTTTCGAAAGGAGTAGGGCTGCAAATCATAGTCATAGGCTTGTAGTTTCAATTAAAATCTACATAAGTTATCAAAGTTTTAAAAATAATTTTCCCATTTGCATTAAACCAAAAATTGGAACGTCATTTATCATTCAACTTATTGAGCTAAAAGTTTTCTACTTCTCATCTCTGTCACAGAGCATGCAGCAGTGCAATTCCTCCAGATATAATCGGAGAGGTTGGAGACTCAATGAGGGTCCAGTTCTCTTCGGACACCACTGGACGTAGCAGAGGATTCAAGGCTCAGTACAGCCTCATAGACGGTAAATTGTGTGATTCACTCAGAGAAATATTAATAGCACTAGACATCAAAGTCTGGATGGTATTTAGCCATTTAAAAAACACAGTATCTTCAGTTTATCACAGAAATATTTGGAAAGGCAATAAACTTTCAGCAACTGGTTTTAGGTAAGATATAACTATTTTATTTCCAGTGGAACTGGTCCAAACAAACACTCCTCCAGAGGAACCTACTTGTGGAGGAAATCTTACAGGTATATTGGAAAACGTGAATTGTTAATTAACAAAATGAGTATATAGAGGAATGATACCGATGTATTGTTTTCAAATATCTTTACAATTTGTTGAAAATTTACATTGCTATTAAAATTTGTCCATATTAAAGCTAAATTGCAATGACTGTGGTGAAGACCAATAGAGTTTCCTCAAACGGATTTCACTGAATTCGTCAAGTTCAATGAATCCTGACAAAGGCCCAAAATGATCTGGTTACCAGAAGTGGTACCTATCTGGCAAACAAACACTTTACCAGCTAAGAGCATTTCCATATCTCTTGTTATTGCCCCTCACTACATGGATTAGATACTAAACTAGAGATAGTAATTCAAATTCCTTCTTTACAACTGCATTGAGGAATATATCTGTTTCGAGATATGCAGTATCTCTGGTAACCATACTACTTATGGATTTGAGCTAGATTCACTGAAATCAGTGAAAGCTATTTAGAGAAAACTCAAGAGACACTTTTAGATGCAAAATTTCTATTGATGTGTAGTTTGATTCTTACCTGATGTCTCTTGCATAATAAAGCAAACACTTTTTTTGTCTTTTAGGACTGAGAGGGGAATTCTCAACTCCCAATTATCCAAATAACTATCCCAACAACAAGTTATGTACGTGGACGATAGCAGGTCAACTTGGGAAAGTAGTAAAAGTAACATTCCTGGACTTCGAACTGCAACAAGTAGGACCTTTTGGAATTTTCTGCATCTGGGATTGGGTGAAAGCCTTTAGCGGAAGTGCAGCAGATTTAGAGTTGGACATCTTTGACTTACGGTAAGTGTTTTTATTCTACACTTTTCATTGTACAAAATGTGTAAACATGTGCAGTTTAAGTTTTACTACTTGGACAGTGGTAACTGGTATATCGAGGATTTGGTTAAGATAATGTTCCTGTCTTTTTTCCAACTGTGCGAAATGGAACTCACAGCTCCAAAGACCCTACAAGTAATTGTTGGGCACCAAATGGCTGGACAACCCACAAATAAGGGTTTCGCAGACCAGGACTTCCGTGTTCAATCGAGTTTTCCCGTAATACACAAAGTTGACAATTTTGATATTTTTGTATTTCTTAAATTTGAAACTAAGTGAGAGGGAGAAATTAGTCACTTCAATTTTAATTCAACGTACCACGACAGATGTAAATTTGATTTGAAACTGATTTTGTTTTCACTTTCTTCCCATTAGTAGTTGTACAGAAATGCCAATGTTCCCAACTTTGTGCATCACGGTGAAACTCGCATCATGTGACATGGCAATCGTGTTTATTTGTCACTTTAATAGTCGTGCTAAATTAATAATAAAATGAACGAATTTGATACAAAACCATCAAAAAGTCCTTACTTTCCACTAGTGTACTCGTTACTCATTCAAAAATTATAATGTAATTAGGCTCCTTGAGTAAGCTCAAGGATTTTAGTAAGCTTAGAGAGGCGTATTGAATATTCTTAATCTTTTCATAGTCGATGTAGTGATATGATTTTCACGGACATCATTGGAGAGATAGGAGAAGCACTGACCGTGAAGTTCCATTCAGACGAGGCGGTACAGAAGAGGGGGTTCCGTGCTCAGTACAACCTTCTTGACAGTCAGTATTATTATCAGCGAATCGAAATGTCCAAAAAAAAAGTAATCCCATCCCCTCCCGAAACTAAAGTGCATCGAACATACTTGGCATTGTGTGGTACCATACGATGAAAAACCAGAAAATTCAAAATCAAAATTTCAAAATTACTCTTGTTTGTCCGTCAACATAACAAAAGATTACATTATAAATATTAGTCCATGCTTTTCCTGCAAAGTAGAACAGCTCACCAAATATCCCACCAACATCTCTTTGTGGACTAAATTTCACATGAAAACAAATGAAAGAAAAATTTGTAATTTTGTGTAATATTTCAAAATGGCCTCTTCTTAACGGCCATAAATACAGTATATAGTTGTGTACGTTTCTAAAATCTGCATGTTTTACTCAAATTATGAGAACCATTTTACAATCAAATTTAGCTCCAGTGACAACGCCAGATCCTGTGGACCAACCCTGTGGAGGAATTCTCACAGGTAAGTTAAGCATATGATCCACAGACTTGCGGTTCCCGCACTTAGATCGAAACAAGTGAAAAATAATTTTGCAAAATCATTTGAACACCAGATGAGTGTATTGATACTAGTTACAAGCTAAATATTTATTTAAACATTTTCTGATCCGAAAGACTAATTGTTTTCAAGACAACACAAAAGGGGACCTCTAGGGTCTTTGAGAGTTTACCTTTCTCACTTGTAGTCACTACTATCTTGAAGATGTTAGTGTCACAAATGGATTCTTTTCTTTATCGCACTAGGAGAAACTGGAGATCTTTGTAGTCCTAATTATCCATACAACTATCCCAACAATAAATTGTGCACATGGACAATAACAGGACAACCTCAGAAAAGAATAAGACTGACATTCCACTGGTTTGACTTACAATATGGGAACACCTGTCAATTTGATTGGGTTAGAGCTTTTAGTGGAAATGACCAAAATGGAAATCAAATCATTCAGTAAGAATGCCACTTTTCGTCACCGCTTTCTTCTGGACTTCATTTAAGGTTGTATCTTCTTTCTGATGTCATAGGAAGTATTACTTTTGGTATTCTGATTGAATTGGTCAGTATCTGCAAGAGGGCATTGTAGAGATCATGTGTAAATGACAGGAACAACATTTCCTAAATGATACCATTCTATACTTTAATTAATAATCTAAGTAATTGAATTGGAATTTTTTAAGAACTTTTAATGCTTATAATTTGTAGAGCATGTGGTAACACAATTCCTGCAGATATAATTGAGGAGGAAGGAGGAGCACTAACTATTCAGTTCTGTTCTGACTCTTCAGTTACGGAGATGGGATTTTATGCAAGATACACCCTCATTGACTGTAAGTACTGAACCATTACCCAATACACACTTCAAAAGGATTTGTTAACATTGAAAAATTCGACCCTAGAACTATAGATCTACTACTATTCACTAATTTGAAAGGTTAAAACGAATTTACACTCACAGATGCTTCACTTATTTTGAATATTGCCTGAAGGTTCAAAACAAATTTCAGAAATTAGTGTTTTGATCTTAAATTAGTAATTATTCATTAGTATGACAAAGATATCTTTTTTTAGCACAAACAACATTGCCAACTTCTCTGCCACCAATTGATCCAGTAGATCAAACTTGTGGCGGGATTTTGACAGGTAAGTCAAATCAAACCAAGATTTGCCTGACTTACCTTTAACAAAAAGCAACCAATGTAATAAATGGATTTGTTTTTCAAGTGGAAGATTCTATTCATATTTCAAATGACACACTAAGAATCTCAGATTTGATGTGCAGTATGGGAGCACCTGTCAATTCGATTATGTTGGCGCTTTTAGTGGAAATAACCAATATGGAAATCGAACCTTTCAGTAAGAATACATTTTTGTTTTGTCACTTTTCATCACAGCTTTCTTCTGAAATTCATTTATGGTTGTATCTTTCTGATGTCATAGCAAGTATCACCCGTGGTGCAACAGGTATCAAATAAAATGAAAACATTTTCCTGTAACCAACTTTAAGGCATTTGTGTGTCATTTAAAGGTTATCAAAGAGTATTCTAATTGAATTAGTCAGTATCTGCAAGGGGATATTGTAGAGAGAATGTGTAAATATCAGGAACAACATGCCCTAATTGATACCATTCTATACTTAAATAATCTTACTAATTGAATTAAAATATGGTTAAGAACTTTTACTGTTTATAATTTGTAGAGCATGTGGTAACACAATTCCTGCAGATATAATTGAGGAAGGAGGAGCACTAACTATTCTGTTCTGTTCTGACTCTTCATTTAGGAGGAAAGGATTTCATGCAAAATACACCCGCATTGATGACAATTGAAAAAAAAACTCAAAAAAAAAAATCAGACATCTAGGTAAAAGGTGGTAAACTTACCTCCTTTTAAACGTGTCGAATTTCGAAAACGACTCACATTGGTAGAGGGCAAATTTAACAAAACGTTTTTTTAACAGGCATGCTCATCCTTAACACATAATATTTGCAGTTACTCCACTGACGAACATCTTTTTAGCATCCAAGAAATAAACCTTATATATCTATTTTGTAACAAAAATTAAAAATTAATCAAAGGAAAGCTGCACTAAAGCAAATATTGAGAAGGGACAAAAACATTTACTTTTAAAAAATAATGGTGTCGCAGAACAAGCCAAGTATTGGAGAGGATTATTTTCTATTCTAAAATCCAAATAATTACATGAATTACCGAAACATGACGTTCGCAACAAAATGTAAAAAGGTTAAATTCTACGCAATTTATTTAAGAAATTCTGGTAGTCCATTATATTTAACCTGAGGTGAATGAAAATATCGAGTCAGACGTGAAAGTATATACTTGAATCTGTCTTTGGTTTAAATATCATGCAGTTAATGAAACAGAAAATGTAAAACATGGGAACTGTTGATGAAAACCTGATAATATTAACTTTTTTCAAAATGTTTTGTAATTCATGTACTCTTAAATGGTCAATGAACGTTCTAATTATTCTAATTAATAATTTCATCTTCACTTATAAAGCATAACGAATAAAATGTCTTTGACCTTGTCATCAAGGCTCATATCTCTTTACGTAATCAGTAATTGTGCATGATGACCTAATAAGTAAATATTTTGGGGACAACATGTTATATTTGTATTTTGACCATGAACTTGTTATTGACCTTGTACATGATGTAGATCTAAATAAAATTTCCCGCATATTATAAATAGTGATGCTGGTTTAAATTGGACAATGAGCTCAAAGTAGGAGGAGCTCATGTGATGAAGCTGCTGTATGCCAATATATAAGGAAGAGCCCTGCTGGTTCTTCACCTTCACTAACTGTAGTTACTATTTAAGCTGTACTTTACAATATTATATTTGCTGTGAAGAATAAAACTACAAAAAGGAACATTGAAGTAGTTTGATTATTTCTTTATTCAGGATAAATATAAAGTTCATAGACAGCTCAGAATCCGAAGCAAACAGACGTTTCGACTGACGGAAGGTGCCTCTGAAACCAAGATGCGCTGCGTACATTTCACAGGCACAGATGCAGATGACTGGCGTGAGATGCGGAAACGTGAAATTTCAGTGACAAATCAATAAAAAACTATACCATTTCTTTCCATCCACTTAGTGACTGGCTAGCATCAAAATCTATTAGATCTATTTAGAGTATCCAGAAATGTACAGTTTTAAGACATGTACAATATTAAGAAACTGTGGAACATCAACCTCACTGCTGCCGTCTGATAGTTAATTACTATTTAAAAGTTAACAATGCATACTTAAAGTCTGCTGAGTTCTCATTCAGTCATTAAAATTAACTATCAACTACTTTGAAATGATTCGGTAAACTTTAAAAAATACTGAGGGATATGAGGAGCTACTTGCACGAGTCAACAAACTTTATTCAAGATAAGACTTAAAATACAGACCAATGAAGTTTATAAGGTGAAATAAATGTTTGTGAGCGCCAGTTATGTGCGCTGCAACACACATTGAAAAATCTGAGGGTTTTAAAAGTTAATGGCTAGGTTTTACATTTGAGTTTTTCCGTTTTAAAATTGCATGTTAAATTTGTTGAATTTGCTCAATTATTTTGCTTCAAGTATTTGTGGATATGTAATACAAGTAGTAATTAGTACTGGTGTATTGAAATATTGGACACAGGTATATATTTCCAAATTGACACTGGTACATAATTCATACCTGTATTTGTTAAAAAAGAAGATCTATATTTAAAATTATTTTACAAATTTAACAAAACCAAAAACGGAAAAACTAGAATGGTGTTCCACCAGCGGGAGGGGGAGGGACGGGTGGTCCCCTACCCCAAGATTTCAAGGTCCCAGTATACAATTGAGTTTTTCACGATACTGTAGGCGTTTCTGTCAGATTATCTGACAGATCTTTGCACAGGGAAGAGCAAAAAAAAATTCGTCAAAACATTGCCCACAGTTGGGTTTGAAACCAGAACCTCCAGATCCTGAGACCAATGTTCTACCCCTGAGCTAAGTCACTATTTGTAAAAAGTGGTATTTGAACCCACACCCTCTTGCTTCAGAGTTAGAGGTGCTAGCAGGGCGCCACAGAGACACATGTAACATGGACAAAATTTAAATGGATCCTAATTCATGCTTCAGTGATTTATCACATTCTATAGAATTCCATAGAATTCTGTAGAATGCATCTTCATAAGGAAAAACTCGTTTGGTTGTCTGTGCGAATCATTAAAGCCTTTATAAAGTCATGCTCTATTGATTCCAGAAATGAACAAAGTCCAAAATGTGAAGTGGTGCATGAAACAAAGCTCACTTCAGAAATCTCCTGCCCGACAGTTTCCCCCTAGCTCAGGGATAGAGCATTGGTCTCAGGATCTGGAGGTCCTGGTTTCAAACCCCACTGTGGGCAATTTTTTGACCATTTTTTTTTGCATTTCCCTGTGCAAAGATCTGTCTGATAATCTGACAGAAACGCCTATCGTGAAAAACTCAATTATAACAGCGCAGTAATCAATTTTTAGGCTTTACCCGGCATGGATATTACCTTGTAAAATTTTCTATCCTACTTTCACTGAGCATTTTTTCGTCTTTACCTACATATCTATTTTTCCTTTTTCTGTACTTTCACTTTATAGCCACTTAGATCTCGATACAATCTTGGTTGTAAAAAGATTCCGCGGCCAATTGGGTACTTTTCCAGAATATATATTCCGTTTATAGATCAGTGTTTGGTGACTAAATTGTTTATTTATATTTTCTACTCAGTGATATATATCCATATAAATGGCAAAATTTGAAACGAAGACAGTAATGAATTCATTGAATTGCAAATAAACACTATTGTGCACCCGAATTTTTGCCAAAGAACTCGAAAATTTCCAGAGCTTGTCAAGTGCAACCACCGCGCTAACCTGAAATCGTGACATGAAAGTCCAATTTCGAGTTCATGCGTCACTGAAATAAGACTAGAATATGGATTAAGCTTGTTTTGACGAAGTTTTTGTATCATAACATGTCAGAAGTGTGCACTGCAACCTTAATGTGATGTAAAAACCTCGTCAAAGCTGTATTAGTACACTCTTTAACCGGTTCCTTGTCAGTTTAGTGTTTAAATTAACTCCTGTTGGACAGGAATGTGCTAAATGTCCCCTACCAGTGTAAGGACTGCTTGGGACTGTTTTCTATAATGGCTTTGTCAGTGGTTGATGTGGTCTGTGTACCTAAGAAAGTAGGACCACTACATAGTAACCACCAGACTGTTAAGTACTGTAAGGTGCGCGTTCCGCGTACCTCTCTGCGAGAGTAAGAGAGTAACTCTTAGGTTGGTGAAAGTGCGTTTATTCTACTCTGGCCCTACTAGCGGTGCACTCTATATTTTTTTTGTAATTTGTAATCTCCGTCACATATTCTTCCTAATTATTTGACCCCAACACCAGTGACCACTTTTCTGTTGTCACGCCCTGAGATACAAAGCTAAATACTGCTGCATTTATCTAATAAGGGTAGCTGACTGGACAGAGCCAAAAGGATATATTTATGACAAAAAAAAATAGAACTATTTTGCACAGTCCATTGATTGGAATCATAGATCACCCGATCACTGATCCTGCTGAACTATAAATGCATTGATGGATCCAAGGGTGAGGTAAGGACCTGTCCGTATTTTTATCCACTTCATGACTTATTTTCTGACAATGGGACCCAATACATTCCTCCATGCACATTCGTGGGACAAAAAATGATCTTCAAGGATAGTGGCACTGATGCAGTAACTACGTCTTCGGTATTGTAAATGTCGGAAATAAGTACAACTAAAAACGAAACATTTATTGAAAATATTCAAAACAACAACAAAAAACGAAGACTTTGCGAAAAATTGTTGGGGAAATCCAGTCCTTTCAACAGACAATACAACAAACAAGTACATCAAAGATTGGGTGTGATCAGCTCTAATATTGTGACTCATCCCTTAAAATATAATTTTCGTGATCTGGTGGAGGGTGTGGTGTGAAATTAAAAGCTTCCCCTTTGATACTTTTCTGTTATTCTAGTCTTATCTTTCTTTGTGAAGGACGCAGTTTACAAAACGATGATTGAGCAGAACTGAATAGGGTTCGCGAAGTGCTGCGTGTTCTTCAGAAGGGGTCTCGAATCATCACAAAGAGCATATCACTGGTTGTTACTGTTAACTGTGTTTCAACTTTTTTGTGTAAATAGTTGCCTCATTATTAAACAATAAAGATAAAGGCAGAAAATATAACACATTATTACTGATTAGTTGGTCTGTATCATGGAATGATGACCATCCAACAGATATTATTTCAAACCTTTAGGTAGTATTCTGTGATGTAAAATAATACATCGATTAATATCAGTCATTTTATTAACAAATATTTTTATTTGCAATCAGCCAAAGCGAATAAACCTTATTTGGCTCAAATGTTGTCACTATGAATATCGAATCATTGGTGAAGCACCATGCCTCTGTTCACCAGAGTGTGCCTTGAAATTCAATGACGCGTGAACAATAGTACGTGCCGAAAACCCTGTCCTCACTCAGTTTCTCTATCGCATTCACACTCATCCACACTCAGAGTGTCTAATGCCACCACTGGTAATAGACAGCTTTTGGTGAATTGGTCTCGCATTAAAACGTTAGAAATTTTGCACTCTTTCATTGGGAGTAAAGTATTTTTAACATCTTTGAGCAAAGACTGATGTTTTTTCTTTGGTGAATTCTGGGACCGTATGATTTTGCTTTTATTTGAAATTTAAAATTTATCTGGGACACATACAACATTGCAAAATGTATTCATCTGCTCAAAGCGTGAAAAGTGAACACCTGTGCGCCAGCATACACGATGGGAAAGCCGTTACCACGGGATACCGATACGCACAAGAAAAATATGGTAACCAAGGGCAACCTACCCAGCAACAGTACTCGTCACTAGTGTTGGGTCCCAGGGGCTCTGCAGGGTACCCTTCATCTGGTTCCAGAAACCCACCCGGACACTCTCCACAATACCCAGGCCAGGGTATGTTCGACTACAGGCGCGTCTCCAATCTGTACACGGTAAGTACTATTTCAAGAAATTAGACAATTGTGTAATGAAAGATGATACAAAAACGCTAATTATTCTACTGATCAATACAGAGCGGCAAAAATACGTTGTGTTCTATTGAAATTATTGTAAGAGGAACTACTGCAGCCTTTATGTTGTGATATTTTGAGATATTCATTCATGTTTTTCACATTATGATTCTGAAATCTCATGAATTCTACTGTCCACGGATAATAATTTTTCATGCATAAATATCTGACCTAACTGGACTCAAACATTTAATCGCAGAATCACTGTCCATACTTGACTGCGCACCTGTCACATGACTAATTAGTCTAATTGAGAACCAAAATAGGAAATACCTGGTGCAATTACAAACTGGGCAACTTCGGTGATATGAGTCATTTTAATTGTCAACAAATAAATGCAATTATCGGTTCTATTTTGTTTGCATAGCAGCCGCCAGTGAGGTTAAATCCTGATTACAAGTTCAACCAGAATAGCATTGGCAAAAACTTCTACCCCAGGTGAGTAAACTTGCATATTTTAACTTGTCCATTCAAACATTTCTTTGTCTCTTCTGTGAATTTCTCTGCCGCTACACAATTATTTTGAATTAAAAATTTTGCTGGATTTTGCAAGTCATTCTGTCCATGATTCTAACCTATCTGTCACTGCTGTTCAGTATTAAGGGAGATGCAAATAACTAAACTGGGATGTAAAATGTTTTGGATGTAGTGTACTGAGGGGGATTGCGGGGAAAGGGAACACGTGTACATATTTTCTGGGAGGTGGGTAAATGTGCAGAGTGGATTTGCCTTCCGGACATATGTACAGAGCACGTTGGTACATCATCCCCTCTGATCAACTGAAAATATGTACACAAGTGCGAGCTCATTTTGTTAGAGGACACACACAGACACACACAGGAAAACATGCACACAACACATTGCGGAGACTGTTTAACGCGAAGTTACCTTCTTGATCTCTGTAATTCCTTTGCCCTTAGTTTTTACCTCCCGCGTAAGTAGTACGACGTGAAGATAATGATTTCACAAGTGTCTGTCTGTCAACGGGGGGTACTCAGTCCCACAGCTGGGGGGGGGGTACTCAGTCCCACAGCTGGAGGGGTACTCAGTCCCACAGCCAGGGGGGTACTCAGTCCCAAAGACGGGGGTACTCAACTGGGGGTACTCAACAGGGGGAGGTACTCAGCTGAGGAGGGGGTACTTAGCCTGGGTACTCCCCAGCTGAGTACCCCCACCCCGGATAGGACAACACAACAACCTCTTGCTACGAGGCGGGCGGTATGCCTCTTGCGTTCACGCAGGAGGACTTTCTTGTTCATCTTTGTTTTCTTTTCTGTCCATCTGCGAATTCGCTGTGTATTCTCTCTCCCTCTCTATTTTATTTATTAACTTCCCCTCTTCACTTCATCCTTCCTCCAAACACCAGCTGTCATGTTGTGTGTGTCCATTTCAACCGTTTCCCTGTTCTCATTGTAGCCGAAGATCATGGCAAGATGAGGACTCGTTTTTGGGTCCTCAACTGAAACCGCGCCAGACCATCCCTATACGCAGTAAGTCAACTGAAACGAAATAAATTCCACATCCCTTCTTAAATTCTGTCATCGCCTCCTTACAAATGTGAATACAAAGTGCATTATATTATTTAATTCCGAAGTGCATTTCTCTGAAGTGTTTCATATGACCTTCCCTCTCTCTCTCTCTCTCTCTCTCTCTCTCTCTCTCTCTCTCTCTCTCTCTCTCTC
>JBCAUG010074136.1:0-20495 GCA_038406175.1 Haplosyllis leylae | reverse complement strand
GGATTAGGTGCTGCTGGGGGGGGGGGGGGGTTAGATGGTTCAGAAAATAAGAGATCAAACATACTAAGTGCCCCTTCAAGAAAAAGGCATCATGCATCAGGCTCCTCGTACAGTAGAAGGCTGGAAGTTATCCAATTACATTAAAATGTTTTGTAGATCTAAGATTAATAGCAAAAATCAGAATACACATATTAAACAAAGATAGTATAAAAATAAAGATTCCACCAGATTCGCCAACTTGTTTTAACCATTTACGTCTGTGTCCTCTGTAACAATCACCAAATATGAGGGTGTGTTGAAACACTTTTAACTGTCAGCTCGTTTAGATCTAAATATATGTTCTTCTCGGGATGTGTGTTTTACTTAACTCTGTCCAAATAGATTAATCTTGCAGACTGAATGGTAAAAGATCGGATTTTCCAGTTAGGTGTTGCCTTTTCTGGCTCAAAGAATACATGCCGCAACGCCTTGATATGGATTGCATTTGCAACTATGAATTCCTTTTTGTTGTTCATATCGATAAACTACAGATAACTTCACACTGAGCAGCATTTAAAAGGGAAACTAAACTTGATCTGGCTTACTTTCCGACAGAAATATATCGCAGAACATATGCGTGAATTACATCACAGAAACTTATTTCAATTAGATCTAAACTTGATTTTTAAAATTGTTTCATGTCCACCTGACGCTCGATTTACCCCTCCAACGCCTGAATGGGGTCTGTTCACTTTTCTGCTATTACTAGATCTACGATTGTATTTCAAATTAAGTGCAAGGGCACGAGTGGGCTTTGAAATGCTTGTGAGATTAAGTGGCCTCACTAAGTGTTCCTTGGGACGTAATGACCGAATCCACAATAGTGTCCGAGTTATCCCTGCGGGGTAAAGAGAATGCTTTTCAAAGGCCGAAATAGAGGTTAATTGATGCAGGAGCACATTCGAAACCTTAGTTAAATGTGTCATTCTAAATTAAACGGACGAAAAACATTGACTCTCATTAGAGGTTCCATTACTCTAGGCCCGAGGGTGGCCCTGAAAATAAAGTAAGTAATCAGCCCTTGCCCGAGGAATCGGACACTGGCTTAGATAAGTTTTTCAATGGTGTAAAGAAAGGAATAGTGATGAAGCTGTTCTCCAACTTGGGATCGCACCTCTGCCCAATCAGCTTCATCTCGGAGTTGATGATCAAACGTCACCAGATAATTTGCGGAGAAATATACAGATTCAATGTAATCTCAGTAGCAATACACTCTGGGTATTTTGAGATTTCCGCACTCGCACGCATTGCATTAAAGAAGCTTTCAAATACGCTTATATAGTTCAGAATAGCCCGAAAGAACAATTACATACTCCATAAAGAGTATTGCTGGACAAGGAGCAAATAAACCAGTTTTGATACTTTCAATGCATAAAGTTTAGTTTTGAGCGGGTTATCGATTTTGATGGCGTATTGGAGTGAAGTACCAGAGACAATAAGAGATGGATGCTTGCAAATAATGATGTAAATTGGCCGGCTTTATGGGGATATAATTGTGAGTGAAAAAACCTACATGAATTTCATAAATGTTTTCAAAAAAGGTGCTTGCTAATTGGGGATGTCTATATTTATGGTAGTAACATTAGAATAGTGTGTCATTAGTACGGCTCAGATACAGGCACAGGAATTGGAACTGTGTACAGTGCGTAACATTATTTTTTGTTACCATCCTGTGATTAATGAACAACCAGAATAACGAAATTTGATATGAAAACGGGAACCTGTCGCACTATACGGACTACAATTGCATCTAATAATCTGAATGGGCGCTCAGATGGAAAGGAGAAGCTGCTTTATCCATTCATGTAGAAAGGTACTCTGACGAAGCCAATTGACGGTCGATCCCGAGTGAAGTCTTGCACAGTGCAAATATCCAGTTGGGAGTGAAGTTGTTCGTTGGATAAGCACATGTCCAAATAACTTCCCAACCAAATTAGCTCAATGAGAAGACAATGAGTACCAAAGAAGATGTTCATCTTGTCGTTACAGTGAAGTAATGGAATATACCATCAGCCTATTTGTCTGGACTCTTTAATGGATTTACTCATTGGAGTCTCTCAATCAGTTGGTTACACTCTTCGGAATATAGGCCCAAATATCTAGGCAAGTGCGTGTTTTTAATCGTTTCAGTTTTGGCATTTTAGAATGTCATGCTTTACATTGATTGGAAAGTTTGTTATAAATTATGTGAAGTAGACAACAATACCTTTATAATTTGCTTGTTTCGTTTGTGTGTTTGATAAATTATATCACTCTGTTTTCAAATAGACACCTAGTTTTACTTCTTTACAAGTGCATTTATTTTTAAGAATTGCACATAATATTCATCTTTTTTACTGTTTTCTAAGAAATTAGACGCGTTTAACACAACAGTTCAAGATATTTAACTCCTTAAAAAGTGAAGCTTTGAAGTTGCTTTGATATCAAAAAGGATCGAAACAGCGTTTCCACCCATAATTTGCTTTCTTATCACTACATGTCAGTTAACACAGAGAAAACTAAATAGATAAGTGGTAAATTCCTGCAATAAACAGCACTTTATTTAATTTCAATCTTAATGGAACAAATCATATTGAATCTTTTGAAATCACACGTTTGTATCAAAATAAACCATTTGATGTCATGACGAAAGCAGATTATATCAGCCACTGATGGCCTATTGTCAAACAAAAAATTCAAGTGCCAACGTAATTTTATTGATTTTGTAATCATAATCCATAGGAATTGTTTTAGTTGAAAATGATAGAAACATTCGATCGGGGTAGTATTTTCATTACCGTATGAACAGATGAGAGATGTTCCGTTTCCGAGATACTGACATTGATGTGCACAGTTGTGTATCAGGAAAAATAATTGAAACTCCGCATGAATGTTGAGTAATCATATTTGCTCTTTCAGGTTGCATCCATGATTACACATTTCTGAGATTCTAGTATATTAATCATACACATCTATGTAGCCTTGTAGTTGTGCTGTCGTTCTGACATTTACAGATCTATATTTTGAAAAGTAAGGCCACACCCTTTCATTCGCTGTGAGCAAATGTAACATGTAACTCTCCTCCGGAATGATTTTGCAATTCTATTCAAAAATAGATAAAAATTTCGATAACAATAGTTGCATTTATATTGTGCAATGATATTGCTGTTTTGTTAAAACATCGAAAGCGATAACAGTTTTAAACTTTGAAACTTAAGGAGAATGGATATCCCCACGTTTGGTCAATTTGGAGTTAATGACAGTATTACAGAAGATAACGACCGAGATAATTCCTCTCTTTGAAATGCGCCGGGTGAAGCGCTAATGAACAAGTGTAAATGTCAGTTGATGTTCAGTCGCCGAGTAATTAACTTCGGCTTCACAACTTGAAAAGGTCACCTGTTGTCACAGCCAGCAAACTTCACTGTCCTCCCCTTTGTTTTGCTATTATATATTGATGTAGATTACAACCAGACTCATTATCGCCCGCTTACGTAGTACCACGGGAGGTTATGTTTTCACAGGTGTCTGTCTGTTAACAGTGGGGGTGTATCCCGGTAGGGATGGGGTACCCCCCCCCCAGCCAGGTAAAGGTCAGGATGGGGGGGTACCCTGGTCGGGGATGGGGTACCCCCTGGCCATTAATGGGGTACCACCCCCAGACAGGTCCAGGTCAGGATGGGGAGGGGTACCGTGGCCAGGGATAGGGTCCCCCAGCCAGGAATCAGGTACCCCACAGCCAGGTCAGGTTGGGGTACCCCCTCAGCCAGGACTGGGGTACCCCCACCCCCAGCCTGGACTGGGGTACAGTCCCCCGGACAGGACTTGGGTACCCCCCCCCAGCCAGGTCAGGTTGGGGTACCCCACCCCCCGCCCAGACAGGACAGCATAGCGAGCACTTGCTATGCGGCGGGCGGTATGCCTCTTGCGTTCACACAGGAGGACTTTCTCGTTTAGAATCTACTTTGGCAAAAATTCAATCCTGTTGTAACTCGGAATGCATTTCAAAAAAGTAATTTAAAATTTTCAAAGTTTGTCATAAATCCTGCGGGAGTTACACAATGACTTGTCTTGCAGTTGGAGTAGCTCCGACCACGGGAAGGAAGTGTATATAGATCTACATTTTCCTAATTTTTGGAACGTGTGACATTCTCAGGTTTCGAAGAATTATTCTACCCATCCCGCTCTTTTACAGTTGGGAAACTGCTGCCAACAATCTAGATGTAATTACTATGGAAATGAAATTGACACTCTTTGTCAAAGAAGCTTCCTGTTTGAAACCCGAAACCAAAAAATTGACTTTACACCTGGAATAACAAATTTTCATGTGGATAGAATAAATCTGAAATGGCCGATTTAGATCTATGTCGTCTTTGGTCGTTAATGTCAGACGTATGTCCTTACGTAACGTGGTCACCTACTGCGGACTTCAGAGGCAAAGTCATCAAAGACCGCGTATCTTGGATTTTGACATCCACACTGCAGTATTCTTTTTAACAGCACATTTATCATATCCATCCTTTCCTTTTCCAGACTTCTCACCGTGACAACAGAGGTATCATTCTCATTTATCCTGAGCTGAAGTAATCAACATGTGCTCGCAGGGAGAATGTGATAATGGAAGTGTTGTTGAGGCGGTTTATAGTCCTATCTGCAGGGTCTTCCAGGCAATGACGATGGCTGGCAATGGAAACGGCAGTGAAAATAACACGCTAGGAGGGGCTGGGAAAAATATGCCGACCAAACATGGATGGTTTGACATCGTTATCCCAATCATCTCGTTCCTGGGCATAGTAGGTAACATATTAAATTTAATAGTGTATACCAGACGACGGATGCTGTCCAGTATGGATCGCCTGGAGAAGTCCGCGACATACGGGCTAGTGGGCCTTGCCCTCAGTGACATGTTCTTCTGCATGGCAGTATTTCCTCACACATTTGTCGCCGCAGAGGGCAACGCAGTTGACGGCAGTAAGCGATATCAGCTTTATTACCAACTGTACGGTTTAGCATTTGTAAATCTCTTCTTGATGGTCAGCACCTGGCTTATTGTGACCATGTCAATCAATCGCTACATTGTCGTTGTGTACCCGCTTCATGCCAGATCAACTCTGTCCACATCCCGCACAGCTATTGTCATTATCCTCGTCTACGTCTTGTCGGGGCTAATAACCTCGCCCTTCTTTTTTCATTTGAAAGTTGGAGAATGCTACCATCCCGGTGGCAAGATTTTGTATCAGCTTCAAGCAAGGTTTAGCGGTAATCCTGCCCGCTTTTCTCTGTATTACATCCGGTGGATGTGGGCAATTGTTGCCGATTTCATTCCAATTGGTATCCTAGCTTTCTGCAACACTCGCCTCATTTGGGAACTGAGACGGGCAACGAGTAAACGACGAAAAACTGCTCACGGACAGAAGATTCGAGATTCTAGTCAAAAAGTAACTCTCACATTGGTGATTATTGTACTGATGTTATTGTTTTTGGTTTCACCATCGGAGATCCTACGTTATATCAATCCATACAAAGCATGGGGAACGATTGGAAAGACAATAGCAAACGTTACAAACATGCTACAGGCGATAAACTTTGCTTTCAATTTCATCCTATATTGTGTTGTGAGTCCCACATTCCGTCAGACATTCAAGGCCATGTTCTCGCGCTGCCTGAAGGACGAGGGTGATAAAGCTGAAATGCACAGCATGCTAACACACGGAAGTACGAGCATAGACAAAACAATGATGACGGACGCAGAGCTCGATTGATTTCCATCAAGGAACATTGTGATAATAGAAAAATAAGTATCAAGACAAGTCTACCAATTGGACTACCAGATCTAAAACAAGTTATTCTAAGTTAAGTTGATAAGATGATTAATGGGCGTTAAGTAGCTTATTTTCAGTATGTCTGAACTGAAACATTTTGTGCGTCACTACATTGTTAAATGATATGGGTTAATTTTCCACAAAATCAAGCAACATTCTGGAAACGTCAAGGATATTGGAAGTCTGAACAGCAAAAAAGGAAGTGTAAAGGAAAAAACTACTTCAGCAACAAGATGATTTCTGTTGAAAACTGTCAAGTGGTTTCCTATTTGTGTAATACAGCCTTTGTTACACAGATCTACATCTCTAGACTAGCGCGCCGAGGACGAATTGATTGGTTAAATGAACTCATTCCCTACTCATTCATTCACTGGTACAAAAATGGAAACGACCTTGCATTAAAGTTTTTTGTGAAGATGTCAGCGATTTGCTATTTTGTAAACACGTTAAATTACTACTAAGTCCATGGCAAATCCTCGTTGTCATGTAAATTAGTTCCTTCAATGAGATCTTGAAAAAAGTGGAAGTTGTTCAGAAAAATGAAAGGAATTCTACGAATCTCTCCTACAACTAAATGCTTGTAACACTATTTATAGAAGGCATTATAAATGTGGTATTCATAGTACTTTGTAACTATATCAGACAACTGTTGAGTGTTTCATTTTGCTTTGTAAATCTTTGTTGTGTGGAGTAATTTTCAGTGATATAAATGTCCAAAGAGCTGATTACAACATTGTAATTGTACCTAATGATACAATTGACACTCCAGATCTGTTTTTATTTGATTCTCATTAATTGTGAGTTAATGAAACGAATTGCGTATCAAAGAACGATCACACAGGGTATTTTTAAATAAGCACCGAGTGACGTTACTAATAATTCCTCTCTTTATGTTATTTATGTTTTCTAGCAAAACGTGTAAACTCAAAACACTGTGCGAATTTCCATTTTCCACTTTACAACTATTGCCGGGATAGAACATGCGATTAGGAACTCATTATGAAACTTTCTATTTAATGCCACATCTAGAGTTTAATGCTTTCCATTATTATTCACCATTTAGTTTACTCAAATAGGTTAAGGTGTGGAAACAATTGTAAGATTAGTGTCTCTGGTCTCCACATTATTTTATGATCATTAAGTTAAAAAAACTAGAAACGTGGAGAGCCGAAATTTTGGAACATAGCAACATACAAATATCCCACTGTAATTCAGCTTTCGTTTTGATTTTATTCTTTGCTTTATTTCTACCAGAGGGAGAAATATATACACACTGGGATCTACGTATGGGGAAAAAAACAAAGAAAAAAACTTTTGTCATGGACTTGTATTCCTCAGAAGTCATGTCTAAAAGTAGTTCCCAAAGGACTGAAGAAACTACGACATCCTGTGTATAGTCAGTTGGTTTCAATAACAAAAGCAGGCTATTGCTATTCCACCACATGTTTGGTATTGTAATGCTGTTTGATGTTTTCAGGTGGATGTCCTTTTTACTGTTCCTTTCATGCGCAAAGAAATCTGGTGTAGAGAAAGCAGTAAAAGTCTATTTATGGCAACTAGTAAGAATCGATATGTGGCCGATGTAAAGAAAAGCTAGTCTAGTGACTTTCATTATGGAACTAATTGCCCGGAAAAAGTTTGTCATCAAATACCTTTAGTATTATTCTTGCATGTTTATATGATGCTGTTCCACGTCAATTTAAAAATAATTTAGATTAATTGATTTAATTGACATAAAAACGAATATCACAACGATGCCATCATTCCAGTGTAAACTTAGAATAGATGATTAGATCCTGGTGAAATATAAATGTAAAAAAACATAACGCGGGCAAGATATATTGTGTCTAAATGTGGTAGAATTTTTCCAGTTCAATATCCTTTTGTAAAGCTGTAATATATGATACCCAGCCTTTTTACCACAACATCAACAGTTTTGATTAAACGAGGCTTTTTTCTGTTTGGATCTTTTTTTAACGGACTTGGTCTTAAGTATGACTTACACACTGAACTTAAAGCCCATTTTTCCTGATTTCCAGTCACTCTTAAATCTGTTACTGTTTTTCGGTTCATTAAATGAAACAAAGCTGCAAGTGGTAAATTTTAATGTTATGTTAACGAATCTATGTTATTCAATATTGTCAATGTTCGCATTTCGCACAGTAGACTGACATTTACCTGTAATTGAAAGACATGTGGCTAACTTCTCAACCTCAACTTTTGAAGACGCTGTAAATTGTACCAATGGAACATGAACTTCATAAATGTTATTGCATTGTCACATTATTTATTTGTTTTGTTTACAATCCTATCTTTGAAAGGACTATTAGTGCCATTAAAAACTTTGCATAATTTAAGACAAATCTGTCGACCAGAGGAAGGGCTTCATGTCATCTGAACCTTCTCATGCTGTAGGAAGAAGTAAAAATGTCTTTTTAATCTTTTTGAGTTAAAAACAGTTGAGTTTAATCTAAATAATAGACAATAAACAAATATTATCAATAGAATCCGCATACTGGTAAAATTAATTTTGTTTTCATTAAAAATTACAAAATACGGGGTTGGCAGAGATGTAGCATTTGCATGATGTCAGCATGTTTAAAGGGGAAAAATTGCCAAAATATTCTATTTGTTTATACTTGTCCTTTGGGTTGTGCATTATGGTATATATCTACTACACAAACCATTCACTATTTTGGCTTTCTTTTTATGAAATTGCATATCCTGTCACAATAAATAAAATCAACTTGGAATAACAGTGACTATTTAGGGCAAGTGAAAATGTCTACATCATGATTAAATATCCCTGATGAATGTTCAGATCTTCCAGTCTGAATCTGAGCCTAGATTTCTTGCACACTTACATATATATGAGACATTCTGTGTAATGGCATCAAATGGTGTTTCCCATCACAATTCTACCAGAATGTTTCAGTACCTTTTCAAGAGATTGCAACATAAAAACTTGATGAAAATGTGAATTTTCAAGGTTATGAAAAGGTTTAAAAAATTCTTTCAATATCAAAAATTATACATTACTTGTCTTCAGTCCTCAGCCAAATACTGAACAGATTGGGTTGTGTATTTATTTTTAATGCTTGGAAAACCTTGTAAACCAGCACACTGGTAATAGGAAGAAATCTGGATAATTATTCTATGAAGATTTCAAACTTTTCAGTACAAAAAGCCTTGGCATACATAGCCACACATTATCATTACCTCAATTTTGGAAGGAGAGGCCAAAAGGCCTTCCCATACAACTGAATGAATGTTATGACATTTCTTTCTCTCTCTCTGCTCATTTGGTCTGTATTCAGTGACAAATTCTGTCCAGAATCTGTTCTTTTTGCTTGTTGTCTCTGCTTGTATGAATGTATTGACCTTCCAGGACCAGCACACCTTCCCACTGTGAAATATTCTGTCTAAAAGCTGTTGTTCGTATATGAGGTTTGAGAGAATATTTCACTTAGGGAGGGTGTGCTGGTCCTCTGCTGGAGCAGAGACAACAAGCAAAAAGAACAGATTCTGGACAGAATTTTTCATTGAATACAGACCAAATGAGCAGAGAGAGTCATTCATATGTGTGTGATCTATTCTAACAATACAGAATGCCACAACAATTGTAGAGAAATATTGCAAAAAACACATCTGTATTACTTTCAGATCATTTTTAAAATCAATTCATTTGGATGACATAAAAGTATCAGGAAGTGAACAATTTACAAAGGGTGACTTGGGGGAAAATTGGTGCAATACATTGAGATGTGACCAACATTGAGCATGGTGACCTTTTTGAACTTAAAGATTGGTGTGACTGGTTCTGAGCCCTCTAATGGCTTAGGTTGGACCTGGTCAGGTGGGATTCTGTATGGTCTGTATAGTGGCTAGTACTTCTTGTGTGAGACAGCCAGGTAAGGATCAACATTGCACTATTTGAGATGAAGAAAGTTCAGTTTGACTATATAGTAATCCTTTATTTCTCCACAACAGTAGTCCTTGTATGTATAATTATAACTGCACACTGCTTGTTCCAGGTACTCTTGCCCCTCATTGTCTTAAATATGTTTCTAAAGGGCTTAGACTGTTCCATCAAGATGAGGCATCTCTCCTGGACAGATAGGTAAGGTATAATATCATACAATGTCCAGGATTATATCATGTATCCTGAGTAAACTGGAGGATGAGCATTGGTGAGAAGCACCCATGCTCTGTACAGTATCCTCATAATAGTATGGCCATATGGCCTCCTGGCACTACTAGGTCATTCTGAGAGTCTCTGGAAATGGTTAAATCAGAGTGGGAACCAAGGGGACCCTGTCCCTTTAGATGTTTACATCTTAGAACTGCCTAATGAATGTTTGGGTAAAGCCTCAGTTCCTAGAGCTACATTCCCCTCTGGCTGGGAAAGTGCAGCCTTCAGCATCCTTTAGGTATTTTTATGCTAACTCAAATACTCAGCAGTCCCTAATCGGATGAGAATGTTTCCAGTACAAATGAGAGTCCTCTGGTAGCTGTTTACTATTAGAGCGGCTTCACTCCTCCTTTTCATATTATGGACAGCTGCTCACTTGGTCTAAATGAGACATATCTGCTGGTACTTGAAACTGTCCAGATAAAGTCTATCAGTAAAATAGATAATAATACAGTAAATATTCTGCTTCAACATGCAATAGATAATGGGATTTTAGCCACTTTCAGGTGCATGGGCAACATTGGGCATGGACAAACATTGGGGCATGAGTAGCATTGGGTGTGGGTCCCTTTTTGTACTTAAACTTTGGTTCATGGGCCCCCACCACCAATATTAAGTAAGACTTATGCATGGTAACCTTTCTACCTTTAAAGTCTTTGTATGGGTCCCACCACCCAGCAACTTTAATCATAATTTGCAGTAACCCTCTTGACTGTGAAATACTTCAATTAAGGACCCATCCCTGTGTTCAAGGGATTTGTGAGCAGATTAAACCCAGCCAAAGGTTATTAGCCTGAGGGCTGTTTTGCTTGCTGATAAAACCCAAGATCAAGATAATGGTTCCTATTCTAACATGGCTTTCAAAATTAAATTTGAAATTATACTTTCAAATTGACATTTTGTCGGTAAAATACACATTTATTTTGATTTTGCATTCATAATGGCTACCAATTATATAACAAGGCTTCCAATTGTTTGAAGAGATCTTGTGACTTGTTTTCAGACTTTTTTCGGCCCCGAATATTTGTGCATGGCACAAATTAAACCACTTTGGTATCTGTATGAGTAACCAATAAATATGACTATTCTTATCACGCATTAGCGCTTACATGCTGTCACTTTCCTCATTGGCGGGTGTCAAGTCTTAAAATCCCCTTTTTTACACATGATCAAGGCAATATCCTCACTGGAAATGCCCGTGTCATTACTAGAAATGAATGTAAAACATGGCGTTGCAGAGGATGAATGGGCATTGTTGTTTCAGGCATTGTCAGAGTGTCTATGAATAAAATAGTATTGCGAATAGCATCCGTGTTGACTATTGGACAGCCGACTTTACGTTTATTTTTACCGCCCGCGTACGTAGTACGAAGGGAAGGTATAATGTTTTCATAGGCGACAGTCTGTGTGTCCACATGGGGGTACCCCATCTCCATTCCATAATACTTCCACTGGTCCCATGTCCTTGCCCAGGGGGGTACCCCATGTCCAGGTCAGGACAGGGGAGGGCACCCTGGGGTAACACCCCCGCCCCCCGTCAAAGGTTGGGTGCCCCCCGGGGGATAGCACAGCAGAGCGAGCACTTGCTAAGCGGCGGGTGGTATGCCTCTTGCGTTCACGCAGGAGGACTGTCTTGTTTGTATAAGAAATTCGTAGTCTGTCATGTGCAGGTCGGGTCCTACAATAACGTCACATCCAAAAGAAAATTTTAGGATCCGCCCCTACATCTGCAAGATAACGTCGTCATCATCTAGAATCAATAAAGTTTATTCTTCATGTGATTAGTTACCGTTTCCATCCGAAGGTTGCAGGAAGGTTCTGCTTCCAAGCAGGAGGGATCGGATCTCCTTCCCAGGAAGGACCAGTCAGGAAGGATTGTGCCTCCCGCCTTCCTCCTCTCGGGTAACATTGTATCATGGGATTTATTGGCAAATTGTGGCACTGGACACCTACTGAGAATAACTGTGCTAAAGGCTTTAAACTGTCAGATAGCTAGCAATTTTGGAGAAAATATCAAGCGCTACCCTTCCTCAGAACTCAAATGTAATATTTTGCCGAGGTATTATACACTGAAGACTTATTTACCGTTTCTGCCAAATATAGCATTGCAAAGTGGAATGAGCGAAACAGTACATTTTCATCATTGAGGAACAATGTTCAATGAAAGATTTTCAAGACACTTTTTAACAGCTGTACGCATTTGTCAGGCGGTCGTTTATTACAGAGAATGAAAATGTAAAAAAGAAATTTAGTGATTCATTTTTTAATTTCTGGTATTAGTGTCGAGAATAATGGATGCTTCTTGATATTTCCACTGATGAAATGCCAAAGAAAATTGTACCATCGCAGAGATTTAACGATTCTTTCTTCGAACAGAGAAATGCACTAAACCCACAAGGTACACGTCTTTCCTACAGGACAAAGCGTGTAAGATAATACTAAGATCAAACACACGTACTCGGATAATTTCCATAATTACGCGTTGTTCATTTATTGCTTATCAATAAATCATCCCACTCAAAGGTGTGGTGAATTGTTTCCTTTCTGAGTGTCGTTGTCGCACGTACAAGTATGGGTGGAACCCACACATTTCAGTATTTTTTCTTACCAGCATATTCTAGTTAATCGCCGGCTGTGATCATAGATCTACGTAATTATCTTGATTAAATGGCGATTAGAAAAGGACGAGGACTCTAAATTACCATCATTATGATCGGTGTTTATTGATCGCATTGAGTCTTTGAAGTGCACGTATTTGTTGGCCTCGACAAGTTGTTTTGTCGTTTAGAGCTAGTACGACTTGGGCGTTCATGTCTGGCTGATATTTAATATAGATCTCTTGGGATCGAATTTTGTCAATCATAAGTCAAATTACTGTCAATTTACAAAACATATTTAATTATATTACTGAGATCCTGCCATTCTCTTAGGATTATTGGGTAAACAAACTAAAAAATTTCACCACACGGTCAACATCCTACACATGTCCAAGATTGAGAAGTATGTCCCTTAGTGGGCGGGAAGTTTAAAACCTGAAAGTACTAAATTTCGTATTCAGGAAAACTTTAATGAGTCCCATTCTTAATAAAAATCTGAGGTACTTGTTGGCACTGACATATATTTGAAACAGATATAAGAATCAGAGGGATCAATTTAAATATATAGATGAGAATACAGGTGAATAAATCCACCATCAGTTTCAAACTGAAAACACCTTCAGATGTCACATATTAAAAAGACTTTTTACGCAGGAGAAATTTTTACCTGTGGCAAGAATATTCTCAAATGTTCAGTTCTTCGTTGCATCCCAGCTGCTAACCCATGCGTTGGGTTTAAATAAAACGGTTTCTGGGTTTCATGAGAAAATCTGCCGAAGATATTCCCTGTTGACTTTTGTGAACGTTAAACGTTGATATTGAAGATAATGTGAGAGGCGGTACTAATACTACCTGACACATATTCTCGATAATAGACAACAGAGGTGGATTAAAAATTTCCCAGACTGGGGGATATCAACCTATAATTTTGCTCAATTTTCCCTGAAAACTGCATGAAAATGAAGAAATTTGGATCAAGGGGCGTCCTCTGCGCCCCCCCCCCCAAGTTCGCAAATGGATGTCACATAAGAAATCCTATTTTTTTGCTGGCTCATTACAGTCAGCGTATTAATTATAAAGGGGGGCACATAGTTTTCTGGGAAAGGGTACATAGCATGCTTTGGCAGTTTTATGATAAGTAGGCCTAATTTAGGATACAGTCATTGGTGGGAATTTGTTTAAACGAGAATGTTGTCATGACATCATTTTGCACAAGCAGGCAATTGGGTCACCGATGCAACATCATTTTTTTCCTCTTTTTGTAGAATGTGAAAATTTTAAATTTAGTTACTGGAAATATTTCAATAATTTTGATTATCCTACACCTCGGCACTGACCCAATGCTTTTGAATGGTCAGCACCCAGGGATGAAAAAATCTGTTATACCCACCAGAGATACATTAGATTAATAGGAATTTAAGCTCACCAGGTAATAACAGCACCATTTTGAATAGTTATGACCCATCGTTAAGAGCAACAAATCCATCTTGGCTCCTTGCTTGTCTGGTCTTTGTTTACATTTCGAAAGATACCATGTGCAACTCAGCCAATGACTGGTTTGAATTTAGATCACATGACATAGGGAAGTGATGTCACAGCCAAGACCACGTGCAACTGAGCCAATCAGCAGCCTTGATTTTTGTGCCCTTTCTAATGTAAACAAAGACATAGATGAGAAGGCCAAGATGGAGGTAGATCTGTCTAAAATGTATGTATTTCTTCAAATTATTGGTCTGGCATCGGATAAAATTGTTACATCACTTGCTGTCTATTATTGAGAATTTATTGACCCTTGGGGTGACTTAAAAAGTTGTTACCCAAGAGCTGTAGATCGAGGGTAACAACTTTTCAACTCACCCCTCGGGTCAATAAATACTGACATTCCCCTCCAGCTCGTGATACAACTCTCATTCACACCCGTATGTTGACTGATGAAGAAATAAATTGTCAAAGTAGATACACTTGAAAAGTGGATCGAAAGAAAAAGGCTAATTGTTGACATGATTGAGTAGAAGTTATGAAATGTAGAAATCTAACAGTCTGGACCTCAAAACATACAAATTCCAAAATGCGTTCGCTTTATTACTCGGGCTTATTATTGTTCTTAGCTCACACTTCAAGTCTTCAAGTTAGCATTGAAAATTTATGAATAAGTTCGTCTGTGAAAATGTTAACTTTTATCAAAGCTGATAGACATAAATTTCTGAAGCTGTGTTTGTAACAAAAATCATTGATAACACCTACTAACATGCAACATACTCCAAAGTATTGTTGCTACATATCTTTATACGTGACAAAAAAGGCAGAACAAGTACTAACAATCTAATACAAGAAAGTCCTCCTTCCTGACTGCAAGAGGCTCGTGGCATATCCTGTCCGTGGCATGTGCTGTCCAGGGGGAGGCGGAAGGGGTACCCTGTCCTGGTCATGGCTAGGGGGGGGGGAGCTGGGTACCTCTGTCATGGTCCTCGCTGGGGGAGGGGTACTCCAGTCTCTGGTCACAGGAGGGGAGTGGGGATACCCTTGTCCTAGGACCTGACTCATTATTTGTCCCCCAAACTTTCCATTAACTCTCCTTGGTCAGTCAACCAGGCACCCCTGCTTGATTCCAACCCTGATCTCTGCAGTTGGACTTAGGTTTTGCTACTGTTCAGACATGTATGCACTTTGTGCCAAAATTTATTAATTTTTACTCGATTCAGCTTTAACTCTTCCCCCAATGGGGGTCTATGAGTGAGGAATATTGGGTTGGATTTCCCATATATATACCCCTGCATCATCTCGAACCATTAATAGTCACATTCGGGCACTTAAAGTACAAAGAAAATGTTAACATAAATCGTTCGCCAATAGCTACTCTTTTTTGTCAAGTCTTTTTTTTTTTGAACAATCGATTTGTGAATATATTTTCCACGGCGGAGACGATGACGCTTCACTTGACAACAATGCTAAATCGGTAACAATCAATTCGGTTCCAGACAGAGGAAAAGTTGAAAGTCAATCAGGTTTTCTACACAGCGATGTAATACTTTTTATACCGCTTGTTCATGTCTTTGAACGGAATGTTTTGTATTATCTATAGTCTTTTGTAACATAAAATTCAGAAGTTAAAAGGACAAAAGGTACAATAGTAGTTTTGCAATAAGGCCTTCAATATTTATTTGCACAAAACTAAATCTTTTCAGTTACAGCTAAGATTTTATTTTTAGTGTAAATCACTACTGTCAACAAAGACAGGTATACATACTTTAACTTCAGTATTGTATTACTTTAAAATACTTTATCTTTGCCCAGGTTCACGAAGTAAGGAGGGTGCAACACAAATTGAGCGAACTGTTGCAAGATGTGACATAACAAGTCAATACTGTACTTATGGTACTCGAGTCTCTCGAATGTTCATCAATATAGATTCTATTTCCCTCGGTTTTTAATTAAGTAACTTTTTAAACTTTGAAAGTGTTGGGTGGATATTGATTTACGACCCATAAATGATGCATTGTTGTGACGTACAGCCTGTAGTCTAATCCCACATGCCATTGTATTAGCTTGACATGCGAGTTTTTTTACAGTTAACAAAAAATGCCATTAAAATTGCCATGTTGACATCGAAGGTTTGCACAATAGCAAAACAAAGCTACTTCCAGTTGGACTTGATCTGACGATCACTAGATCAAGAATCTAATGCTGATCCTGAGCTAACTTGGCATGTATATATACTTGTTAGTCTGAGACTTTAAAAGTCTTACCCAGTCGCATTCTATTGATTCTAGCTGGGTCATCTGAGCCCAAAAAGTCAAGAGGTACATGAACAAAAGTCAGTTCAAAGATCACCTATCTGGCGTATGTCAGACTTAATCAGTAAAATCAGCACTAGACTCTTGATCCAGTAGTCATAAGATTGAGTGCTACTGAAGGTTAATCCTTTGGTGCCAACGTTGCACCAAATGCGAAAAAACGTAATTATCCGTGTTTGAAAAATGCCTACCTATAATGATCCAGACAAAGTAAACAGTTTGTAGGTAACAGACCACTTCAGTTTAGAAACCATTACATTTACAGAAAATATTTGAAACGGAAAGGCAGAAATCTAAAAATTTGCCGAACGTAGGGGTGTGCCTCACCAACTGAAATTTTGACAAAATGGTAGTTTCTGGCTTTGGGAAGTCATCTTCCCTACCGGGCAAGTTTCTGACAATTGCTCCCTTAATTTATCTGTTTTTTCTTGTAAGCGTGGATCAATTTTCAATTCCAAAGGAAGGAATGAGCGTTCAAGTACGAAGTGGAATAAGTATGAATCTGTTTGATAATTATTTTCCCCTTCAGACATATTGATGCCAATTAAAAGAATCGCGAGACTGTTTGTTTGTTGTTGCTCCAAGCAACCTGCAGAAGAAATGGAATGTGTTAAAACCAGGTGGATTTATCGCTTTTGCCTTAAGCTTCTTCAGTTTGTTTATTTACGTTAATGATCTGTCTTGTTAGACTCAAGAATTCATTTGTATCTGGAAGACTTCTCTGAATCGGTTGGAAGACAGGACAAAATTTACTCGTCCAAAAACAGACGTCTTTATTCTTAAAAGCATGTTCTGCAAGCAAACCGAAGAAATCCTTCGATGGAGCATTATTACCAACTTTGTATTTTCATATATTTGCACCTTTCTTTATTTGCACCAACTGATGTTAGTAAATGTGAAATTAGAAATCAAGAGGTGCATAAGGATTACATTTCATGGCTACACTTCATTGGACTAATTGGTTTGTATTGGCAAAGCTAGATCGAAGTTGGCAATGCTGGCATGCTTGCAGCGTGGAGAGTTTGTGAAAAACTCTAATTACAAGGATAATATTATTGAGATATGAAAAAAGAACAGCAAAATAAATCATTTCATTCTGAAATTGAAAGTGTTAAAAGAGCGCAGGTCGTAACTGGAAATGACATTGAAATTTAACAGGGAGAAATGAATCTTCTACACTTTTACTTAAACTCAGTTCTACCAAACAAGCAATTCATATGTAAAAGAAACTTCAGTCCCTGAAAATAAACTAGCACCTAGCAGTGATTAAGCAGTGAAATGAACATAGCGCATGTCTGGCTCGACCTTCCGTCTGAGATTGCCACGATCCGCTACAAATTCGGACATCATTTGCAATTTTCGGTCCTGGGAATACAAAATCACACAAGACAGTGTCCCATTAACATTACGAGGCAATACTGACCACAGCCCCCCCCCCCCAACCAAACCAGACCTAGCAAAGGGGGAGGGATATGTAGGGTCACCTGGTCAGGGTACATCCTTCCCCATTCTCCCTGCCCAGACCTGACGTAGCCAGGGGGAGGGGAGGTGGGAAGGGGAGGAGGTGGGGTCACCTGGTCAGGGTACCCCCTCTTCCCTCCACCCTCCCCTCTCCTCATGACAGGATACAGGACTGCAGCACCAGAACAGCATGTGCCCTACCCCTAGGCTGGACTAGAACAGGACCCCACCCCCGTCCCCCTCCCCACCACCATCTGGACAGACAAATACTTGTGAACATATTACCTTTCCTTGTACTACGACGTGGTCGGTAAAAATGTGTGACAACAAATTTAACCTAAAGTTTTCTATCTGTTCTTTATCTTCCAATTAGACGTTTTTAAAAGCCACAATACCCACTTCGAGTACGGCCGATCGTGACAAACTGTTTGAGTAAATCGTATTTTTCCTATTCTGATTTTGAAATTTAATGAATTCATCTAATTAGCTGAATTATACAAATGTTTCATGGATAATGGAACATATCATCTGTGGAAAGTATTTTTCACACATAGTGTGTTCAACTGTCTGTAGACAGTGTAAATTCATTCTTTATAATTATACAAAGTACAAATTCATTTTTCACTATCCTTGTGGAGTGTACATTCATTTTTGACAATTCATGTAAGGTCCAAATTTCATATTTGGTGACTCGTATAGAGTTGCCTTATTGATGGAAACGGGGTTGCTTCATGACTTTTTTGGAAATGTTTCTATGCGAGGTGAAAAATATTATTTTTGCATCCAAGGGAGCATGCAAGTTGAGATTGAACCCATGCAAGGTGAGATTGAAACAAACATCAGAAATGGACATGCAGACTGGGGCAGCCAGATGGGGGGTGGTCAAGGGGTGGGGCCAGACAGGAGCCAGATGGGAGTAGGGGCCAGATGAGGGGTAGGGGTGAGACCAGATGGGAGCAGGGGCAAGATGGGGGTGGGCAGGAGGGTGGGGCCAGATGAGAGCAGGGGCCAGATGTTGGGCCCTATCTGGTACCCCATGCCCCATCTGATACCCTACCCCTTTCTGGTACCCTATCATCCCTATCTGGTAACCTATCCCCCTATCTGGTATTCTATCCCAGATAGGGGTACCCCTACATTAACCAGTCACCAAAGTGGAATTCTTTACTCCTTGATATTTTATCTATTCATGAACAGTCAACTGACATATGCATAGTACAAATGAATATTCCACCTATCCATGCATAGTCAACTCCATTATCTATGTGTCATTACATGAATTAGTCTAATTCATCTAATTTAACATGATCCAAAACCAAAATAAGAAAAACACGAATCGAACTCTCTTGGTCAGTAACACAACGAAGACCAATTTGAATGCATGTTAACTTACATCTGTGGAAATATTGGTCACTTACGTATTCGTATCACATCCATCGCCTTGACCTGATTAGTTGATAATGCGGATAGAGAAGTGGTCAATCCTTCCCGAGGGAGCGCATTTTACACTCCAACCAACAGATTGAGCCCCTCTGGCTATTGTGTACAAAGCTGATCGTGAGAAATACTAAATCACTCTATATGCAATACCATTCGCGTAACCTCGGGACCTATATTTATAAACATGAACGTTAAAATATGGTTCCGACTGCAGGGAATGGCTTCATGATTTCTTTCAAAAATAGAATCAGCTGGGAAAGAAGCTACCAAGATTAAATAAGAGCAAAAGATAAGGGCAATGAAGAAAGGGCAGTTGATCTATTTCCTGCTTACATTAACTTACTTACCAGCTCGTGGTTGTACTGTAAAATGGATATCAATCAACATTTTAATAACATGCTGCACTTCTTGTGATGTAATACTTTGGCTTGGTTCTAATTTCTAAAGAGTAATCATGAAAGAACTCTTTTTGCTAAAGTGAGCCACTTTATCAAAAACATCTGAGGGTCTCCTGCCAAAATAAGTGAACGTAGTTTCAGTCAAAGACTGGACGATAGCAGTCTGAAATTAAGGCCCCATTTGCACAAAATCAACGCATTTGGCAAAATAACAAAGAATTGATTTGATTGAATTTTCCTTTTAAGCTGAATCAATTTAGAAATTGGCTTATTTTGCATTTCTTATGTAGCAAACTGGCAAATTGAGTGTGAGCTCTTTGCGAAAGGGAATTGCTGAGGATGAGTTATTGCGAAGCAAAAACCTGGTAGATCAAGTCGAGTGGTCAAGTAAATGTAGAAATGCTATTTTTTGTGAAAACAGGGCTCCAGAGGGAAAGAAAAGAAATCGAGTACGCAAAGTAAGGAGAAAAAACAATTGAGAAAATTCCTGAAAGTAATTGTGCGCTTCACTTTCACTTTCTATGGTTTTTACAATACACAGCTTCATCTTCATAAAACTTCTGTGGTGTGTATTACCAGACAAAAAGGAATACTGTACTTATCAATGATAAATCCGGGGAAACGATGTTGAGGTTGAACCATTTACATTCAGATAACAACAACTGACAGAAAGAAGAAAAGTGTGTAATGATTTCCGTATTTGTTAAAGCACGATAATTCGTGCTTTATTAATTTTGAAACTTTCGAGACCGCAGGTCGAGAAAGGTTTTCAA
>JBCAUG010074025.1:0-22732 GCA_038406175.1 Haplosyllis leylae | reverse complement strand
TTCCTAGAAAATGTAGACATGAGCTTAAGATTTGGCTAACAGATGCCTCAGTTGATTCTCTGAAAATGATGAGATGAAGAGATGACAAGTGAGATGACGAGATGAAGAGATGGAAAAAAAATTTTTTCGGTCCGAACATACGTCAAGCCAAATCTGGTGGGTTTTTTTTTGGTGGTGGTGGCGTGGGGGGGGTGGTCCGAAAATCGAAGTTGCTTAGAATGGTCTGAAACATGTTCTGGTTTTGGAATTTTTGAGATCCAATGACATTTTGGAAATTTTGTATTTGAGCTAACAAGCAAGCAACCAAGCAAGCAAGCAACCATACAGACGCTGTAGTGACCAGATAAGTCGCTCCGCTCGGAGAGGCGGCGCGACTAAAAACCTAAAATACCCCACGAAATGTTGCATTGTAAAATCACTGAATTGGCGCCCTTTATACTGCCTACATAGATTTCTAGATTATGTAAATAAAAATGACTATTCTTTCAACAACAACAACTTCTGTGCGTAAAAATACTCTTATTCTCTTCTCATTATGCGGTGTCAGCGAGTACGAACAACCAGTATATCAGCCCACGTGCCCGCAGCGAAGAGATTACCAACTTGTTTCTCAATGCTTTTTTCGGCTAGAACATGAGTACTGCTTGTTTGGTTGGATTATTCAGTTTCTCTGGGAGGGAAACTCACACATGCATGAATCCTCGGAAAGAAAGAAAGGATCACAAAGGCAAATTTGTGCCAAAAACGTAGCCTGAAATTGGAATATCGGAGTCAGAAAAATTAAGGTAAACGAAGGCAGAACGTGCAAGACTTTCCAGTTCTATCGAGACTTACTTTGCCTCTTGAACCCAAAACCACCATTTTCTCAACATCCTGAGAACTCGACCCAATTTTCTCGGCTCCTGTTCTCTAACACAGAGAAAACCATCCATAAGGCTGCTTCCTGCATATTCCTCCAGCAGCATCGGCCAAGAGTTGCAAAACACCCTCCCTGCTCTGTTGTATTAAAACTGACAAGTTTTATGATTCATATTCGTCTTGCCTAGAGGCACACTGTTTCCAGTCCGATTCTTAGGCATGGGGCGAAAAGGTCAGTGGAATAGAGCTGTATCATCTGACCACTGAAAGGTAGTTAGCAGTACATATAAGAACCCTTTTATATTGTCCTTAGTTATACACCTCATTCCCAAATTCAATTTATAGCCAACTTTTAAAATAAAATATTCCATGATCACCTCAGGTAGTATCTATCTGTACCCTGTGACTAAAATCAAAGTGAGACCGAATTGGATAAATGTAAATGACCTGGAGGAAAGAGTGGCTAGTTCCTGACCAGGGGGGAGACTGAGATTGGCCGGCAAGAGTACCGTCTTATTGAAGCACATCGTTTATTACAGAACAGTTATTCAAAATTTCTAAGATTTGTGAGAGACTGAAGATATTCCGACACTAATGTAGGGCAACAGAAAGAAACTGTGTCCGTGTCTGGAGTTTGAAACAATTTTTGCAAACAATCCATGCAAAACTTGTTCACGTCTCTTGCTAAGTTTATATCCATCTTGTGTGGAAGGAAATAAAACTGCTGTACAAATTAACGTCCCCGTCAACTAATCAACTGGGAGCAAACATTTTTACACAAAACCGAACTGATAATACAGCAGCGCCTCTTGTGGCTAAACCTGACTTACACAAGTCTGAGCAACAAGACAGCCAGTGGAATTGATCCGATTATTTTTTGCACAGGGCATCAGCCTGGTGGCAATGTAGCGCAATTATACTAAGCACTCATTGAAGAGGAGACCACGACTACACACAAAATCATCCCCTAGCATGCCAGACAGAGATATCATCTAAAGCATGAAAGTGTACTTACAATAGCATTCAAATGTTTTTAAAGACCACGTATTCTCTCCCTTTTCATTCAGTATATTTGCAAAGAATGGATTTCATGTCAGACAACAACACTATCAATATCACAAGAACTCGCAAGGACATGTAGAGTTCTTTGCCACTAGTAAACAGCATCATTCATTTCGTACTTCAGAATTGGATAGCCAACAAAATACCACCCTAATAGGCTATGGACCATGATGTGCATACCATTTACTGAAACCTCTGGAGTGTTTCTGGTGTGAAAATTAATATTGCTGTGAATGTAGTTAATGGCACAAAACCCATCAAATGAGGGATCAAAACCTTGTTGCCAAATCTCCATGTTTGTACAAGTTAAACTCGGCGGCTTACACCACACAGCCCAGAGGCAGAGCATTTGCATTTCGGCGTAGTGTCCTGGTAACCTGTGTCCAAGATATGTTCTTTGCCTGTGTGCAACCATTGGTAACTCTTCTGTATTATTTCGACAAGGAGGATATGCACTAGACACACATTAAACATTTATCTTATTGTTTGATACAACAAGCGAATAAACCAAAAAGCATTCCTTTGTAAATTCAGTTGGATTTCATGGAAATGAAAGAGTCTTTCACTCACCCAACGGGTCCCAGGATGTGAATGATAAATGGAAAGTGTACACACACTGGTATATAGCTGAAACCCACTCCTTTCATTATTCTGCCATTGTATGTCATAAGTGTTGACAGAGTTACCAGCAAACAATGGGGTGTTGATGGTCCAAATGAACGGGTGATAATTCAAGAGCAGTTTAAAATGAGGGCGAGTTCAATATACAAAGAGCCAAGAGTTGAAAATGGGGTTGAATCTCACGCATGATGGTTTCCGTTTAAACTAGTAGCACCTGTCAAGCATGGGCATACACCCCACTTCAAAGACAACTGCCGTCACCACGTCTGTGACGTAAATTTACAGCCTCATTTCGACTTCACGTTTGGACCAATGATAATTCAGCAAATTAAAATTTTGTCCTTATATGGGAAACTGACCCCGGTTTACAATTCCAATCGTTTTTGTTTTTTTGCAAAAGCAAAAAATGTTTACGCACAAGAGCGTAGATATTTGGGCTTTCGTGTTTTTATCCACTGTATCGTGGGTAAGACTGAACACAAAGAATTGGTTGTCGATTGCCTGAAGTGGAAAGTATGCCCCCCCCTCTTTATGGAGTTTTTGTTCTCCCTTTATAATCGGAAATTACTCGTCGTTCTGTGAAATCACAAAAAACCGCATTTCTGAATCCTGCAATTTTGAAAAATTCAAATTTTTTTAGAATCTATCTGATTCAACCTTTTCGCCCAGTTGGTGAACCAGAGCAAGATCATCCAGCAGTGTCATGTACAGAATTAGAGTTAATACGTCACATTTATGGAGCTGTTAATGCTCTTTCAGTAGGTTAACAACAGGATAAAGCTCTGCCATTTACCCTCCAAATGACACTGCTTTATTGCAATTGAGAAGAACAGATCAAGTGCTAAAGCTTTTAATAATGGTAGTAGCCAAAAAAAACCTCTTGGTCTTTTTCTTTCTACTTTCTCCATTGGAGACCATCAATTCAACCAACTTGTCAGTTTGCCCGAAAAGAGTGCTATTTGTCCCTTCTGGACCAAAATTACTTCACTTAGGTTAATTTCCTGACAATAAAATTCTCCCTGAAATGTATGCCGATCACAGTTTATGTACTGAAGTTCTCCTTGCAGATAAGAAACCATGCTAAAGGTTAGTGCGGATTTACTCCTATTTATGATGACACGACAGTAGCATTCAAGCTTTTTTGTATGGTCCCAATAAACAAAATATCCCTATTTCCTATGCGTTGATCGAATGTTCAATGGTTCATCATGATTTACAGGTATTGAAAGATTATAATAGAGTAGCAGCCTCAATAAGCACGTCATGAGCTTTTCTTGAAATTCAGTTTAACAAACTGTCAGCCGCCACTTCGGTGATGACGTCCAGATACATAGCAGAAAGCAACACCAAATTGATGCGGTCACGACACTTCTATGTTTTCTATTCTAAAAGGCAACAAATTGACATAAATACCTGGTAATTCTTCGTGATTGCTTCCCCTGAAATAAACCGTGGGCAATTCATTATCCTTCACTTCAGGTTATCCCAATCTAGTACTCTTTACTTCCGATTAAAGTTTCGAAATGGAATTAAATGGCAGTTAACACGGCTGCCATTTTCAAGTGTGACTATGAGCTTGTAATCGACTAATTCACTCCCACCTTTAACTTTTTGAAATGACAGTGAGAAATTCTACAGTCAAACTACCCACATAAAAGTAACATAAACGACACTACATACCTTAACCCAACGGAAGGGTAGAAAACGGTCTCATTTGTTTGACTTTCATCAATCAAGAAGATTTTGGTTCAAGTCTTGCAACTGATTTTCTTAATACTTGTGATTCCCATGTGTAACCGCACCATGGTGCAATAAATATATTTGTTTTCAAATAGCCTGTTTATAGTGACATAGATCAACCCTTTTTCATAAATATTGGATTTTTTGGGGACCAAAATTAACACATCAAACGTTCCACAAAATTATATTTTTTCTACAATTACTTGAATCTTCCAAATTATATACATGTATGCGCAGGCCCATTTTTTTTTTCAACTGAAGCATTTTTATTTTGAGTGTAAGCGCAAATTTTTGCATAGGAGGAGAAGGTAGAAAGGGAAGTGGTGCACATGAGCTGAGGACTGAAGTGCTAATAAGGTTGCCCTTGCAACAGACAGACCTCTCACAATACGATTACGGGAGGGACTCACTTCTTTCAGGTGGGGCCAAACTTGTTAATTACGGGGATTGGTAAATGATACTGTACCAGTTTGGAGCGTGATGACTCGATTATCTGAATGCCTAACAATGAACTAGATATACGCTGCGCTCTCATCTCTTAAAGCAACTCCACGCGGACTGATGTAAAACTTTTTACCTAAGCACCTATTCTTCATCGTGTCGGGTAATTATGTTTGACTAAAGATTTCCCTTCTGTTCTCAAAAGATCAAAGACCAGAATACAAGTAGAAAAGGGCAAAAGTTCCGGGAAAACATTCGTTGCAACGCTTCACGAGTGGATCTAATGGTAACAAGATGTTGGGGCGGTAAACTAGGCATCTTATTTGATGTGAAACGTTTCATGCAGGTATACCAAAACATCAAAGTATACATACCCACATTACAACACCTCTTTGCATAGTGAACCTGGTTTCGTCATTAATATCATATGTCTGTCATTTACCTAATTATATGTTTTGGAATAAAATCATGTAATTTATTACTGAACATTATGTGGCATGGAATGGTAAGCCATCGCCACTGCTAAATGACAACTTCAAACCAAAAGGCCAAACAACTTGACACTTTTGTCACATCTCGTTTTCTTGTCCTTGTGTGAAGTCAATTATTCTCTGATGTCATTTCCCAGCATCTAATAAATGGATAGGCTATCATACTAATTATATTGTTGTAACCTTACACAATTGCTGGGCAACTTCTAGACACATCGCTACCATGGCAACCACAGGTATAGTCTGTTCAATAAATGGCGGCCTTTTTGAGCCAATTGGAAGCCAGAACTGGCAGGTGGGTCATTTTCCCCCCAGTGTCAAGTGACCCATGTAATCTGTTCAGGCAGCTGCTGCTGATAAACCAAAAATGCATTCCTTTTGCCCAGGATTCAATCCATGTTCATCATCTCGTTTTTCCCTTATATCTAAAGAGATGCCTCATTAATAAGCCACCTAGTAATAAGTTTTAGCTGATGACCCAATTTTTGTCTTATAAAAGTACTGGAAGTGAAGGAATTGCCAAAATTGTAAAGTAACTATCACTGTCACTAATCAATCTGTTGAAATATAAACAAGGGATGAAGGGTTGACAATTTTTGGAAAAATGGAGGGTTCCCAATCACGAATGACATACAAAAATTATGCCTAAAATCTTTCCGTTTTCACTGACATCTAAAAAAGACTCAATTTCCTCGCTCTCTCTTTCTTCAACTGAAAATCTCTATTTCAGTAGGAATGTCCTTTTTCCCTTTGTCCAGTCATTTTTCACCTGTTGTCTCTTTGTTACTATTTCTGCATATTCAACGCACACACATGTCCTAATCACCTACAATATACATAGGTTTGAACTGGCCTTCTTAAGCGATTCACATTACGGCGATGGACAAGGGACTGAGAAGATAATACACAGTTGTGTGAATCCTAGACACAGACGGCTACACTGCCGCTAAAGGCAGCAGGCACTAGAGACTTTTCAGCCGCCCTCGCTTCTGTTGTTGCCACACGCAACGTGACAAAGCCGCCGACGCCATGTCATAGAAAGTATAAGTACCCACCTGTTGCATATTATTGCGACATTACGATGAATAAACGTTTTGCAGATTTCATTATATTTTTTGATGAAAGATATCAGCATTGCTCTGAACACATGAAAATCATTGACATTTGTCATTATCGGTGTTTCATACAAATTTACCTTGGACAATCATCCCAAAGTATCATCCAAATTATCCGAGTCACACTATACCCTCCATACAATTATTATTCAATAGCTGCTGATTAAAAAAAATGAAAAGAAAAACCGATTTTCACAGAGCTCAATATTTAGAAAAGTTACCTGCAATCCACGCAAATGCCACCAAACACCATATTTGCCAGATTATTTGAATGGCTGAGATGAAAAGACTTGATAATTGAAGAACAAACAATAGGCAGCAATTCCTGTGCATTGTTGAAGCTTGCTGCACGTGCACAAAGCATGCACGCATGACAAGACAAGCAGCCAGTCTCAATTTTAGCCAATTAATAAGCACATTTTAAGTCTGCAAAAACCTGTTTTTAATTTGCTGTATTTAATTAAATCTGAGACGACTGGATGGGGACACTGTTTCCAGCTTCCTACACCATATTAAGGCAACACAGCATCGCTACGGCTTCAATAGGAAACAGTATGTGACATCAGACATTGCTGGCAAACTTTTTATCCTCCAGGCACAAAATTGGCACCATTCTGTTGGATCCGCCACTGTATACTCAGAGTTTTGCCTTTTGACTCCACAAGAAAATAATATTTAATTTCTGTCCATAATCTCCACAAAAAGAAATTCTGACAGTTTGAAGGCATGTACAGTGGAAGTAAATGAGGAAACTCCAAACAAAGAAGGGAACCAAAATATGTCCAACTCCTGGGTAAACTCACCTTGGGATATCATAAATAGATCAAATAACTTTGTAAGAACTCGAAGCCTGCGTACTATGAATTGGATAATTTAGGTAACGATAATTTTCCTCACTGTCGTTTCACTTTGGATGAAGTAAATATGTACAAAAGGTCCTGTCCAAGGGATAAGTCCTGTCCAGGTCCTGTCTGGGAGGAGGATAACCTGTCCAGGTGACCATACCCCCAGTCAAGGTCTCGGGGAGGGGAGGGAGAGGAGGGGGAGGGTACCAGGTGACCGTACTCCCTTCACCTGGCTAGGTGTGGTCTAGGATTTGGAGCCGTGGTTAGTATTGCCTCGTAATATTAATGGTAGTTGTTATACCCTGTGAGTTGGCAAAAAGAATGAAAACTTCTTCAAATTTGGGTAGAATGGTTTACCCCCCCCCCATGAAAACATCTTGTGGACAACTTGGACTTCACATTGGGCGGGACAGTTTACCCGTCCCCAAAAGATAATGTGCGATCTTGAGGATGCTTCGTTAATTAATTACATTCTTTTGCGATTTTAACCTTACAGTGTCAGTGTGGATGGCTATTTATTTTTGATGGGCCACAAATGTTACACTTTTACAGCTGATATTTTATGTTTTGTCATGTCACGCAACTGCATGAAACATCTAAAAAAATCTTACGTCTCTAATACTGGGTTCTGCCCCCAGATGTCCTTGCCAATGCCATGGGCTGTAGGGGGAAGGTAGACGCTCCCAACTTTCTGTAACTTCTGAGAGCCCTGTCCATTGATGGGATTCGTCTACGTGTATATACCGTAGGCCGACTTATTAAAATGCCTGTGTCCACTCCTTCATGGAAATGTGTGAAGAAATAATGTTTGCCAACTTCTTCAACACTTAAGTAGCACATCTGCTTTGCGAAGTCAACACTGAACACATTTGTGGTACGAACGGATTTTTAATTTCCCGCCTTTTTTGCTCACTAAGTGTCTCTTTTGACCAGTTGACGTGAAGTAATACAAAAGTTGTTATCAGTGCGATCTGAAGCAAGAACAGAAATTTTGTACATCTCCTGTGTCTCCAACGTGAATCTATTCAATAAACAAACTAGACTCCCTTCCATTAGTGATAACCCCAGATTCTCAATAATTCATCTTCAAAGAAGAAAGTATGAATGAATAGAATGTCATCTTTTTCTTTGCTCTCTTGCAAGTTGATGGATTTTCTAGGTCAATTGACTGACAAGATGGCAGCAGCAGACCCGAGTTTTGCATATTCAGTCGCATACATTCACCTGAACAAGTGTTTCATTCCTTCGTCCTTTTCCCATTTCACAGAAATGTTGAACAATTTGTCGTCTGCTCAAATAGAATTTCCCTTTTAAGTGGCGGTGCACATGTGAAGTGTGTAGACCATCTTGATCTCCGTGAGAGCAATAAAGATGCATTAGAAACTTCACTGGAGACTCGGCGATGCCACCCAAGACTATCTGATTTTGTTTCAGGTAAAAAACCTCAATTTCAGGATGAAAGGCAATTCGTTACGAGGCCACTGGTAAGCTTAAAAGAAACACTTATATCAGTTCATACTAAACTGTCTTCATCAGAGATATCCCTGTTTGGAATATAGTGAATGCCAGTCCGTCTGGTTTTTCTCCAAGCAGTTAGTTTGTCCCTGCAGCTGATTCCATGGAACTCGCTCCTCAATCTATATCCAATTTACTAATAAATAACATCAATCTGGCGGCATGTTACGCGGACCCCCATAACCTTTGCGCAATATACTGAGTGCAATCTCTTGTGGAGAGATACAAGGAGCATCAGTCAACAGTGCGCAGAATTACACAATGAGCGTTGTCAAAACAAGCCAAACCAAACCACATTCTGCAACCCACAACAGTGCACCAAAATAGACACAATCGAAGTACAAAATGTATTCCAAATGTATTCCAAATAATAAATGTAAGTGTTAGGACCACCGAATCTTCACATATCAAAATGCAGTTGAAATTACATTTCAGATTATACATCGTTGGTCATCTGAAATTCCTGAAATATTTTTGATAACCGGAATGCTATATCAGAAGCCTTATGAGATTTGATTGTACAATATTCTGGTTCTCATCAACACAGCAGCCAAAATCAAGTTTCCAATCCTTCTCCCTTGCCATGGCATTTTTATGGAGATGAGTCAAGAATATTACTGAGGACCAATCTGTTTGGCAAAGGGACATTTGCTCAAGTTTAGATTAAAAGCCAGAATCAACATGAATATCATAACATTACCACTTGTCGCCAACATTTAAGCTGTTCTCTTGTCAGTTAAGTTCAAATGTTCTTTGGCGAGTAATATGCACCACAAATAGTTGCTCTGTTCTTGACTTGACGCAGCCATCAGGTTCTAAACCCGTGACTTTAGGGTGGTCACTCTTCTACCCATGGGACACCAAATGTGTAACTGCAGAGGGTAGTTCTGCACGTGTCTGCCTCAAAAGAATTTCATTAAAGTTTACATGTATTTTCCATTCTAAAGTTGATGGTATAGAGATTTTGCAAGGTTTTATAAATTGTGTGCACTTTCCTTTGAATTTTCCCATTTTTTAATTGAATAAGCGTAGAACAAAGAAATTCCAGAGAGAATTAAAACTTGAGGCATTGTTTGAAATATTGATTAAAATAAGAAAAGGTAGCAGCTTCACGCAAAACAAAAGAAATTATAGGAAAAAAATAATTAAGGATATTCAATGTCAAATAATGTAATGTGCGGAAATAAGGTGAAACAGCATCTAATCTCGCAATGTGTCATAATATTATTTGTGTACACTGATCGTTCCATAACAAACCAGGTATATAATTTCTGGAAGACAAAGGGCTAAATAAAGACAAGACAAATCAAAGAACTTCTTACACTTTTGAAGAAACTCAACGGTGGTCTCTTTCCGTTTTGTGCGATTTCAGTGAGTGACCAGACGATTCAGTCAAAGTGTTAACAGTTCAAGATTTGAATACCAGGAATGGACTTTATCCCAGTTTAGCATCGGTGTCAGTATCAGTGTTTCTCCCTGCATCATCTCGGTAAAGTCATCAGGCAGATTTTCCATTTGGAAAGGGCAGCGCTTTATATTGCCTTGTTTTGGTTTAACTTCATTTCTGCTCATTCAAGTCCCAGCTTAGGGCAGTGGCCCCGGGTTAGGGACACAGGGCAAAGAATCTAATAGTCTTTACGCGAACGGCCCTTTTAAAATGTCACTCGGCGAGGAAATGAAAAACACGCATTAGGCCTTCAAAATGCCAAACACAAAACAAGAAACTTGCTTTTGGTGATATAATTAGAACACTTCGCATAAAATAGTGGCATAAAATTTTACGTTACTTGTTCTCATACGTAATCACAACCAATTAGTAATCCTTCTTATAAATTTAATAACTCAGCAATTTGCCTTTTCCCTCAAAAAGCTGCTACCGAGTCAATCCCTGTGAGGCATGAAGCAGTGAAAGGCAGAGTGGGATCCTTTCATAGCAGAGCTTGAAGCAGTGCCATAAAGAGATTGATGCAGTCAGGCAGAGAGGGTTCCTGCCACACACAGAGTTCGTATCTCCAGATATCTAATTGATCCGAGATGAGTCCTTACAAGATTGATCTCTACAATGTCACTTGCAATCATACCTCCAGCCTAATTTATAAAATACTTTCCAGATTGGCAAGCTCTTGTGTACAAAGATACCCAAAATGATAAGCAATAAATTCCCTCTGATCTCCTTCATAGTTACATACAGGACCCAACTGTTCAACAATAAAAAGATGCTGCACCGGATCTGTTCTGTTTGTGCGCATAAGTTTTTTTTTTTTTTTTTGCCATTGGGTTTGTCCACACATAGCACTGCAATTAAGACTTCCTGAAGGATTGTGAGGACATGGAAAACACCTCACTAGGACTACTCCTGCAGGACTACACAATGACTCGTCCTGTTCTCAAAAGAAAACGTCATATTGGCAACATGGCTGGTAGGTAAGCCACTTGAGGTGAAATCTAAGTAGAGACACATAAAGCCAGTGATAGGTCTGTATATATCATACACCCAGATTTCTACGGAATTAGACAGGGTCTTGCAGATTTAAATTGCACAAAACTCGACATTTACACTGGAGGAGGGATGTCTGCACCGCACACTGTGTGCCTGTCAATACAAACCAATGTAAACAAACCAAGCCAACATCAGAATGGCTAGAATAACTGGATTGACTGACAACAATTCAGGGCAGACATCATAAGTTTTTGCAGTGCCACTGACAATGAATGATATTATAGAGCCATAAAATTTTCGCCACAAAACAAATAAAGAAAGTGTTTTCTAATTGTGTCTTTCAAGGTCACAACAGCTCTTATAACTGTTAGAAAATAACATTTCCAATACCATCGGCAACAACCAGAATGCAGGTACGTATTACGTATTGTTGCCCGTCTGTCGGCTTAACATGGCTTTCCGGTTTTACAAAATTACCGTAAAAAATTGTCATAAGAGAGAGAAAAGGTCACTATCGCCCCTTATCTCTCTCATAAGAAAAATCTCCCGTTGTTACCACCGGTATACGTAGTTCGACGGGATGTTATGTTTTCTGTTTGTTCATCCACATAGGGGGGGGATACCCCCGGGTTCTGTTACTGGTCCAATGACAGGACCATGGACAGGACTAGGGGTACCCCCTGGCCTAATCCTGTCTGTCACTGGTCCTGTCAAGGGGGGATGGGAGGGATCCCAAACAGGACTGGGGTACCCCTCCCCTTTCTCTGAACAGGATAGGGTACCCCAAGCAGGATAGGGGATACCCCCTGAACAGGATAGGGGTACCCCTTAGCCAAGATATGAGGTAACCCTCCCCTCCTCCAGATAGGATAGGGGTACACCCCTGTCTCCCCCTTCCCCATACAGGAAGAGGTACCCGCCCCCCCCCGGACAGGACAAGCTGTAGTTGCTAATCGCCCCGGGCGGCACATCTCTTTCAGCCACGCAGGAGGACTTTCTTGTTACGTATGATTGTACACAGGAAATGTGTTCATGGTTGAAAAGGTGTAAACCATTAGATTGTAATTTTAAGTATGAGTCAAAAGATGAGACCCACACATCAGGTTCGTCCACGGATGGGGGGGGGGGGGGGATACGAGTTTTATTGTAATAAGAAATTCCCTGCTGAATCAATCTTGGGTCAAGGACGTTAAATCAGAGCTCATACACAGTGTACATGTATAACATTGCTAGATTAAATATTGTTGACCACACCTGCTAAACGATGACAACACAATTGGAACCACGGTTCATTGAACTGTTCAACAACTGTTTCAGCCGAAACCCAATTGCTCGCGCCTCCGGGGTCCCTATCTCATGATGCAATGGGGCATCACCACCCCTGCAAACAGAAAGACAGACAGACTGAAAAATTACCTTCCTGCAACTTTCGGATGCGGGCGGTAATCATCCAACAATTTTAGACAAGACATAAAAGCATATGAAATGTCAAGATGTACTATGCATCAAAGGTCTGAACAGTTCTATTGTGTCTTTTTTGTTGAAAAATGACAAGGGGGTGGGTGTACAAAGTAATAGTCAATAGTTCATGGCCTTTACAAAAATGTAATGAGTGTATGTAATCTCTAAATCTTTGGGTCTTTGAAGAATTTTTTTCCTGAACTGATAACATTTTCTGGTAAAAGTCTTCCAAATATTCATTACAGACAAATATTTCTAGAATATTAAAATTACAATCCTGCCCAATTTTGTAAGTATTACACTGAAATGATCTGGTTGAAGAGTTCAACATTTGACTGATGGTATAATGCAGTCGAGTACATGTAACACCGGATTGTGGCCTGGACATCATGCAGCTAAGAACATCAAACGTTGAGGTAGAGATTCTGAATAAACCTAACACACCTCTCAGCGGAGGGTTATCAGGTCCCAAGTGGATGTCAGCGTCGCAGCTCAATGAATTGTTTTTAAATTTAGCAATATGCCATAAGTCTTTCTGTTTACAACCAGGGAATTAATTTCTTTTGAAGATAAACTCATAGTGATCACTGCAGCTTGCAGAGTTTTCCTGGAGTAGAGTCCCCAACTTGGGCTCAAGATAAATCTTTTATATTCTTTGATATTCAAGTAAACATACTGTAACCGAATGTCAACTCTGGGGATCCACCCGCTGACCGACCCCGTCCATCGTGCAGGGTCATGCTAGTGTCGTTGATCATACACAAATTACGGACACCACCTTGAGAATGATCGTGGCTTGTCTATTGAGTGTGGATTGTACGTGTACATGGATGTTTGTAAGGTAGTACTGTTCTTCTCTTCCTGTCACCACACACCAAGGTATGCAGTTACTGCATTACAGATGTATGTCCACATACATGTACGTGTATTCTGGTGCGTTGCCTTCGTAATTTATATCTTTTGTATTGACATTTAAGTTCATCCATTTTTTACAATAGTATGAATATTTACCGTTTGATCACTTTATTTAACTTCTATTAACATCTATTCCCATCTGAAGGAAAATGTACGATGTTCAGTAAATGTTGGATCCATTGCAAGGTTACTGTCGTTTCGTACGTAACCGATATGGGGCAGTGCAGATACACATGTGCATGTTACGATCATGGTCAGTTGTTGATAGTGTTTTTAGGCACATATTCCACCCACCCTACCTCAGCCAGGTTTTGATCAATGAAGATCGCCAATACCAGCCACTGTGTAATAACCAACCCATAGATCACACAGCACGCCTCAACCAACAGATCCCTGACCGCGGGATTCAATCGATCTCGAGGCACTTTAACTAGTAACTTCACACTACACGGATCAGCCAACGCCACACCATATTTATCTGCTTAGTTTGCAGAAGAAACGTCTCTGATTTAAGTTCTTTTTATGGAACTGTGGCGTAGTATGAAGGATAAGACGTAGTTTCGGACCCAAAAAGACACTGAAAATATTTCGTTTCAGTGAAGGGTGTAACATCTGCATAACACATAGATCACATAAAAACATTAAGAAAAATGATTCCTGTTCATTTGACCTTGATATTGAGTTATCTTGACCTTGACCTTCAGACATATTAAATAAGTTTTAGTGGAATACAAGGAGACGAAGGTGACGGTTGGGTAAAATATGACATTTTTTCTTTTGATTTGACCATGACCTTATGACTTTGATACTGAAATTTGACTAAGATATGGTCAAGATGTATCTATATACTGAAAATGAAGTTCCTAGCTATAGTGGTTCAAACGTTATAGCCTGAACAGATAGACAGACAGACCCGACTGAAATTATTACCTTCCCGCATACGTAGATGCTAACAACACATGTCTGATGACTTCTTGAATTTGTCACCTCACGCAAACTGAATAATGATGCAAACACTATGCCTATGCATCAACTTACACAGCATTAAAGTTACAACAATCTTGATCCCCTATCAAAGCTTGCATGTTCCGTAATTCGAGCCAAATGTGGAAGTTACCACTTCGTAGTGATTTCAATACTTTCATAACGATACTCCTGTTGATGAAGAAGTTCCTTATGAAGTTGAGCATGGACTGGACGAACAATGCAATCTCACTAAAACTGGATCCTATGTGTACGTTATTCAGTAAAATGAATAAATTGCTACCAATGTCCACGAAATAACGTTTTGTTCACCATACCCTCCGGTGTAAATAATTATGCACAAGAACAACAAAGCGGATAAATTACTTTTGCAATTGCAATGGGGGAATGTAATACACATGTATGTGCTAAAAAGAGCAGCTGAAACAAGAAGACATATATTTGGACTTTTCAGTCCAAAATGACTACTAATTTGAACTTTAATAAAAACATGAAATTAATTCCATTATTATTATGTGCATTTCAACTATGTGTTCAGAAATAACATTTTCATTTCATTCTTATCATACATGTAGGAGCTTAGCACTTTATCACTTACGATTCTCTACCTGTCCCTTATTACTTATCTCGGCATATTGTCAACCCTTACTTACATACATGGAGGGTATTCAAAATCAAGGGATTTTTGAGGTAAATAGAGTTAGATCATTATTTCCCTAGAGTCTCATGTAAGTCACTTAGGCTGCCTTTTCTAACCTGAAAAGGTGGTATTGTAAAAATACACACTATGTAACTGATTCCCCAGCCAGTTTTCAATTCTTGACTTTCTAGACAATGCAAACCGTTTACATGTGCTCCGTTTAGATTACCTTAGGTTTGCAATGGCATTCACAGAAAAGTAAATTCAAATTTGTTGTGACAAATTGGAGAAGATGAGTCACTCTGAGGTGCCATAGCACTCTCTGAGCCTTCATCAATGCTGGTAGTTTTCAGCATGGTCACAGTTTTATATTCTAAAAAGTTGCATAATAGTTTGCCAATAAAATATAATATGTTGATTGTTAGTGAAATTATAGCCATTTAAAAGTCATCAAGGTCTGACAAAACAGCCTATGAGCATGCAAGGATTAACTTAAAAAGCCTCAATGATGTCCCAGGTTAAAATACACACAATACAGGTCCATAGCTCGACCAAAGACCGTATTTGTTAATGTGGGCGACACTGCTCATAAACAAGTTCAATGCATCTACTGAAATATAATGTCAAATGAATATGAAATAACCAAATCTGTCCGGAAGCCAGAAGGAACGTGTCCTCTTGTCTAGTTAAGCCATCTAGGATTACTTCGGCCATTCAAAAGAACATGTTTAAGATGTGACATTTTCAAACGACAAATGTTTGGGACTGTGCATTAGAATACACAACACGCTGAGAATCCTACTTTGCTTTAGTTTTCTAATCTCTGAGAACACGGTCCCACATTCAAAATCTTTGATTTGCCATCAGAAGCGATGCATTTTAATGAAGCAATGTCAGTTCATTTTGAATACCCAGACAACATTGACCTACTTTATTCTGTCGCTGGTTTTTATAAATCATTAGTTACAAGAATTCAAAGTGAGGCTATTGCTCTCCTCCTTTATCCTTCTGTCTATCAGCCAGCCATCAAAAATGCATGTACATACAACACACACACTACACATCAATCACACACGTCACACGTGCACACCACAAACATCCATTAACACCAGCCTCGTTTCCAAAAGCCACTAAAAACTGTCTGTCTTTCTGGGCAAGATTGATTGCTCTCTGCACTGCACTACTATAGCTGTGAGTGTGATTGTTCTGTGCCGTGTATGTACCATGGCAGTTTGTAGCTTTCAGCTGGTGGCTGCCTGAGTGGAGGCTATTTTATCTGACCTGACATGACACCAGTCCTTTTAGTGACTTTCAACAGTAATGACATTAAGTACTGGTGGTTTGAGCTCTGGGGGTTGTTGAGCTGTCTCTGCTCCCTCTTCCACCTCTCTTAGTGTAGGGGCAAACTTGCCATCTACTGCTGCTGCAGCAGTAGCAGGTTCTGTAGTTCTTCCTCTCTACTGAAGATTACTTGCAGGCGGATCAGTGAAAACAGGTCGCGAAGTAATCATTAGCTCTAAACTGATACAGGCTTTTAAGTCTCATTTACAAAGCCACAAACTAAACAGGCCACATACAGCAAAGTAAATTGTCTAAAATTAGCAAGTGCTGAATGAATAAGCGTACAGTTTCAGATGTCCTGCTTCTTCAGAGGATTTTACACGTTTTAGACCAACCTATTCCAATACGTGAAAGAAATAGATCTAAATTATAATTGATAAATTCTGAAGCAAACTGGGTCGACATTTGGAGCATTACTTCAAACATGCTAGCAATCTGTAGATTTACTTTTTGTCTTTCTATCAATCTGTAAATTTGCCGTTGTCTTTCCAGTATATAGCTCCAGGAAGAACTGTTTCTGACTAAATTACCATCAGCAGGCATGCCTGGTAGCAATAATAAAACCAACATAAACATAACACAGCAGACACGTAGATAGCCTCATGAAAACGGCAAATCACAGAGCCCACAACGAGGCTCGCCATTTACAAACTGTAATCTTTGAAAAGTGTTGCCATGACAACCACAAGCACTATCAATCCTCTTTGGCTTTGGTTCACCTCATTTCAGCTCAGCAGAGAGCCCCCTCTTTTCTGCCATCCCCTGTCACACTGAAGCTATTACTGTACCTCTGCGGCATCTCGCCCCTCCCCTCAACCTCTCACATAGTGATGCTGCATTGCATTCAAAACCATTAATTGTACGATACATAATTAAAGTCTCTCATTTCCGTTTAATAACACCGCTTTTTACGAAGCTACATTCTTGCTTGGTAGTGACCCAGATTTGACTAAATTCAGTTTTGCAGCCCCAAATATTGTCCTATTTCAGCTTATCAACTTGAAAACGTTTCCTATTAACCCCTTATGCACCTATCATTTCCAGCTCCATGGAGCCAGTACATTGTTTAACCAAGCACCAACGTGTCTTCGGTTTTCGTCTAGCTGCAATAATAAGCTATCGGTAATAGGCAAACAATAATTGAAAGAGACGCAATGTGTTAAGTAGCAGATGTTTGAAGTTATCCGTATGCGCAAGCCAGAGCGAAGGTAGATGTGGGAGGGATGCTCTCATTATATCCTGTGTAGCTAGAATGAGATATACATTGACAGGTAAAATGATTATCAGTTCCTGCGGGGTAAGGCCGTGAAACTTGAAGTGAAAAGAGGTCGCATAATCCACGGTCTGTCATATCGCATCGAGGCTCGTATTCATGTCTGGCAGCTATTCCAAAAATATTCCAGTCAGCACATCACAAACTGTCAGCATTCCAAAATTAATCCACACGATGCGTCGCTGTTGAACAGTGTAAGCTAGGATGGGCTGCGGGGTTATATCCGTCTTTATTCCGTCTTACGTAATCCCATGTGACGCATTTGATTCTGCTCCATTAAGTATCCCACAAGTATCCATGACCGTACTGTTCAAAGTTAATGTCTATCCTAACCTCAAGCTCCACGGCCCAAAAGCTGAAAACACTGACTAGTTAACATTGTTAATGAATGACATGTATTGTAAGCATGAAAACATAATTGTCATTAAGACACAGTTTAAGTTGAAATCTAACATTGGCAAGCATTGTCTCGCCAAACTAATAAACACAAGAACCAACTTACGTAAAGCAGTGTTGGCTCAGGCCTGATACATCTTCAGAGAAACTACCTGAGGTGATGGATGATGCACTGCGGTGATCAGTTGAAATCTGGTGTCTGTTCACCTATAAGCTCCGACAGGCATGTTACTGGTGATGTAGCCGTGGTCGGTTGCGGCCTGAAGAGACTGGGCTGTCGCGGTAAATCTCTTCGGTTGTAGGAGGGATGTCTACCCGCGTTGTGGTGCTCGGTATGCCCGTGGTCGATGGGCCCCTCTCCGGCGCTGCAGTTCAAAATACGTGTTGTGCTGACGGCTGCCTCTATCTCTGTGCTGTGTATTACAAATCTTCAACCCCCAGCGAGCTGTATCCAACACACAGTCAAAAGCCAATCACAGTTCTCCATTAGCAATACAGCTACACCTTATATCACTTCTTGTGACCAATTATACTCCAGCATGACGCTCATTGGCTAACTGACAGGCGGTATTGATCGAGGTCAGCGGTGCACCCTGCATATGATTATGTTGTGATGTCTGCTACGTTCAGGATGACAGCTGCCGACAACATACAGTACACCAGTACAAAGCAAGCAAATAGATTTGAACAAACAATATAGGCTCAGAATAACATACACTATATACGGGGTACCCCCACACCCTCACTAAGCAACAGCTGCGATATACTAAAGATCCAGTACGACACCCAATTTCATGTGTTTGAGGAAAATCTATCTGAAACTTTCAGTTTACTTCTTTCGAAGGACATTTTCCTTCTTTTCTTCTTTGCAGTGATTGAACACGACGCAGACCTTATGACATGCACAATTGTTTGAATGAAACAGTCAGTACCAATGTCAGTACGTCCGTGATACAATCGTTTATACTCATTAAATGGACGGTGGGTTTTGACAGAACAATTTCACTCGGAACCAGTAAAATGTGCAACGACTTGCAACTACCGGCAGCAGTTTAAACTTTATTTCAGTGTTCCGTCTGGCCCTACATAAAGCAGTCTAGCTGGCTCAATCCTCTGACACAAAATTAACTGATGAATTATAGCGCTCCAGGCACAAAGATGGCGGATAAATAAGGACTACTTTAGAAGGTGAAAACCATCTTTCAGCCTTGGCTTCTCATCCAGGAGAGCCTTCAAAGTAACTCACAATGCAGCTCCAATTTTTATCCCTTCTCTGGAAATAAATATCCCCCGGCTGTGATCACCATGACGACGGCATGGATAGCGTATTGGCTGATGGGGAGTGGTTGTTCAACGGGAGTGGTTGCCAGAGATTGCTGTTTGGTGTGATAAACTATGCTTGTGTGAGCCTCGATTTCAGCGAAATATTGTCAGCTGCAAAGCCGATATATCGTCATTGATACGGGTGTGTAGATCTCACCAGTGAAGGTGTTGCCAATTTGTAATGCCCTTTCTGTCCCTTGGGTTTACCTGTCCCCAAGAGGTGTGTACCGTCACTAAAGAATAATATTTATGTTTGTATCTTTTATGGCTTTACATGGTCAAGTTAAACTTGTACTCGAATGTTTCTACTCAAAGAAAAATACATTTTTCATGTACCTTCACAGAAATGGCATTAAATCTAAAAGGAAAATGAGTCTGTTTGCTGCCAACCTAAACTCTGAAATCAATTATTCTATTTTTGAAAACACATTTTTACACATCAGATGGTGGCATTTAGTCAACGCCACACTATGCAGTAAACATACTTTAACAAAAAAAAGTGATTGATTTATTAAAACATGCCTGCTGTAAGATATCATCTAACGGCATCTTCCTGCTTAATGGCACAGCTGAGAAACCTGTATTATCTCCTGTTGCAATGTGCAAATTCCACGCTTTATTGCCGGTAAAATCCAAAGCAGTCGGCGGACTTGCCTGTTAGACAGTTTGCTTGTTACGCATTCACTTTTAGAACCACGGATCCACCCACATTGTTCTTTTGTATCTAAAGACGTATCTGAAGAGCTAACGAAAGAGCAGTCTTTGTCCTTTCAATGGCACAGCTGTTTTCCCCTTATGACCAAGGAAATTTACGTACCTGCTGTCAGATCTGTTCGTCACCAAAAGAATTCATCTCAAAAAATTCTTGCCTGCAAAGACGTGAAAAGAATGAATTATTTAGGAAGCTCTGAATTATGTTCATTACAGGACGAGACTGTCAGTTCAACTGAGTTATACAGTTGCTTTTTATTATTTGGTTATTCACTCTTTCCGACGAGCGATTAAATTACAGGTGAATTTCAAGAATAATGATCAGTGTCCGAAAATGTCTAGGAAGGCTTGAAAAGAACAGAAATGGTCCCTTATCCTTTTCGTAAGATCGCAACACACGCACAACATGGACAGTTTGGTCTTTTTTCTGGGTCAAGAAATTGTTTATGGAAACGCCAGGGAATTTTTTGAAAACTGGCCCATATCAAGAAATTGTCAGGAAATTTATCCAGACAGATTATTCACATTTAGTATTAACCTTCTTTTAGTTACTAAGGTTTCATCACTTCGGTGGTTTTAAGTAACAGATCCACCTAGCTTCAGTTGCAGTATTTCCAATTTTTCAGTTGGCAGAATGTCTTGCTATTGTGATGAACTTGACATGGTTTTCTCTGCTGCGTGGCAACGCCACGGGGGAAAGAGTGCCTTGCATGGATGCTTGTGGAAAGCACTTTCCACATTTATTTTGAAATTACATTACCTGAATTAGTTAAGTTTATAGGAATGTGAATAGCCCATAGGGGCATTTCTTCCTCGATTTTTCTTTTAAGGGTGGCAACTCTTACTGTAAACTCTAAGAATACCCCGATTTTGTCAGTGAAAAACTGCTGCCCCTTCAAAAAGTTTTCTATCCACCTCTTACCAAGTACTGTTTGCTGTTCAGCGCAGGGACTAAGTCATAGGACTATTTACTGCTATTTAGTGCAATGGATCTGGACTATGTCAGTGTGCAAAATATCCCGGCCCTGGAGGTAATAATGGTATGCCTTATCAGCAATAGCTACATTTAGAAGGCACAAAACTGCTGTAATTAGAAAGCAAAGAAATAGTTCCAGAAAGAAGATCCAGAATCTTGGGATGAGGACAACGATGGTTCAGATTCGCAAAAGGCCCAGTAATTGAATACAATGCGACATAGACTATGTCACAGGGTGCCACCACAAATTGCCATCAAGAAAACCAATCAATAAAGAGGCACCCAGTCAGTTAACTACCACAAACTGGATCCTAATTTATCAGTGACTGTTTAAAAAAAGTAAAGTTAACAAAGAAAAACATACAAATTCCATTGTGACAAACCTGATCAACAATTACGGGGTGGATACTTGTGTTTGTACATTGTTTTTGCAAAGGAAAGCCAGTTTTGATGCTTCTGGGTTGGCTAATGTGGCACCAGTTACTGATAAATTCTGAAGTTATCAGTGTAAGAAACCAGACTGCGGCCCACAGCATATATGATGGGAGGCGAGGCACGGCTTTGCGTGTTGACAGACGCAGTCCAAAAGCATACTCTCAGCGGAAAGGTCAGACGAAGTACCGATTCCGATTATTCGACAATTTCTTTCAAATCAGTTCCCAGAATGAAGTGAGCGACAGATGGATCCAAAAAGTTGAGACCACGAGGGCATAGCCCGAGGTGGATTCGAGACCACGAAGCATGTCCATTCATCGACCAATTCAGTCACTAACGTTTTTATCATTCGCATATGTAGACATTCATCGACCAATTCAGCCAGTAACGTTTTTATCATTCGCATATGTAGACAGGGAATAATTTCAGTCAGGTCTGTGTGTGTGTGTCTATCTGTTCAGGCTGTGACGTTTGAACTGCAAGAGCTAGGAAACTCATTTTCAGTATACAGACCCATCTTGACATTTAGGTTTGAGCATCAAGGTCATTGGGTCAAGGTCAAATAAAGTGATATATTGTAACAGGTTGAGGTTATAGTATTGTGAAATTGAAGAGTTGGAGATGAACTGTGTATGTATTTGGCTTCCGTTTGCCAAAAGAGCGTCAATTAGTTCTCCAACCACCTCCTCAGCCTTTCCGCGTAGTTCCCATGCATGTATCACATGCAAATCATGTGCACATTGTTCACCTCCTCAAACAAAGTCCAATCAACATCATTGCATCACATGCACAGTCCCTGGTAGCCAATCAGCCAATCACGTGATGAGTACAACCAATCACCACCTGCCATGTAAGACTGTTTTCCTACTCACCCCCTCATATGCATTAACTAATGGTTCAATCAAGATGGAAGTGGTAGCAAATTGAGTTAGTGTGTTTCAGTACCTAGCTTAACATCAAAAGGTGCTAAATAGTTCCAGCCCTTTCCCAAGTTGTCACCCCCTCATTGGAACTACTTTGTGTAGGTGTATCAATATTCTGGTGGTTAGGTATTAAGTATATAAGGGAGACGTCCCCTGTGAAAGTAGGACCTCCAGAATTAACCACCAGACTGTTCAGTGTCATATAGCAACAGCAGGAACTTCTCAG